>CABEEJ010005797.1:2034-33557 GCA_901482245.1 Timema douglasi | reverse complement strand
GCGAACAACCCCCCCCCCCACCCCCCAACCTGGTGTTTGCCGACAGTACACCCACTTGTTCCAAAGGCGAGGATTCATTTAAATCTTGGGTGGGATACTTTAATAAAAGGAACTTCTCTGAGGAGGGTGGTCACTTATAGGGTGCTATCTTGTGGCTTATAATATATATTGCTCATTTCATCTGAAAGTTTTTATTTTACAACTGTCAACACATATTTACTAAATATACAACATTTATATCACCAACTTGATTTGCTTTTTGCGTCCTTAATTCCTTTATTTTCCTGCCTCTCTCCCTCCCCACCTCAATAAACCTTCAATTCCTCCCTTTATTTTGTATCAACAGCTACATTGAAATTAACTATCTACTAACGCCGTAGAATGAATGTTGATACTAGATGTCATACAGGAGTGTAATGCGGGGTGTATCCTCATGGATTTGAGGTATCTTATAAACGCCGTGAGATATGTATCGATACTAGATGTCATACAGGAGTGTAATGCTGGTTGTATCATCATTAACTTGAGGTATCTTATAAACGCCGTGAGATATATTAAGATACTAGATGTCATACAGAAGTGTAATGCTGGTTGTATCATCATTAACTTGAGGTAGCTTGAAAACGCCGTGAGATGAATGTTGATACTAGATGTCATACAGGAGTGTAATGCGGGGTGTATCATCATTAACTTGAGGTAGCTTGTAAACGCCGTGAGATATGTATCGATACTAGATGTCATACAGGAGCGTAATGCGGGGTGTATCATCATTAATTTGAGGTATCTTATAAACGCCGTGAGATATATTAAGATACTAGATGTCATACAGGAGTGTAATGCGGGGTGTATTATCAATTGCAGGGAAATTAGATTATTATGTGATACCAATCAGATTATCATCTACATTTTTTAGCTTTCATTAAATATTTTTAAAGACGTATCGAAAATGACACCCATTGTAATTATATTTTTAATCGAAGAGTAATTTCCATTAGATTCCCAATTTGTTTGAGGTCCATGCGTTGAGTTAGAGAGCTGAGTTGTTTAACATTAGGTAGAAGCTTGAATAGGAATAAATATTATTATTATTATTATTAGCACCGCGTCTTACTACCCGTTCGGTTTATACGCACTTACGCTAATGTGTAATGGTAGGGTGATTGTGAGATGAAATGAAGGACCTACAGTTTAACGTGTAATCCGAACCACGGTGGAGGCCTGGCATTCCTCACATTAACAAGATGTCTTGTCAGAGGTGAAGGAAGGGTTTGGTAATCAGATAAATCTTTGCCGGGACCGAGGATTGAACCCCGGCCGCCAGCATAGAAGTCTGACACCTTACCCCTAGACCGCCAGGTCACCAGGAATAAATACAACCATAAATTTGACTTAATTATTTTTTACAAAACTTAAACATGATTTAAATTAAAAATATATTTTTTATTTTTTTTTATTTCAACGTCACACTATTACTTTGGGATTAATATAACCTAAATTTTTATTCAAATACATAAAAAAAATAGATAATCTTAAGGTGAAGAGATTTTAAACCCTTTTTAATTTCACTTATAATAATCAGGGAAAAATTTCGACCACAAGATTATAGTAGATAATTACTTTTTTGTGTGTGTCCGAACTCAAAAAAGTGGATTTTACAATTAGGTATATCTGTTTGTGTGACCCTGGATATAAATCTGGAACATTTAGATAGATTTTGTTCAAACTTGATAGCTACATATTATATGGCCATACCTCAGGTGTTTTATTTCTAGATTTGACCCTAGCCCTAAAATTAAGGGTAGTTAATTATATTCATTTAAATGACTAACTATATTGTTTAAAATGTATATCTAGGAAGTGTTTTAAATTACAAAGGAAACTGTATATTAATTTTTTGGGTAAAAATTCGTTTAATGGTTGTTTACAACTTAAGGATTTTTTTAATTTAAAATATTTATAAAAAACTTTAATAATTTGTTAAAAATGGGTAAGGTTTCCCTAGTATGATTAATTTTACATGTTACTTTTTCTTTAAGAGACTCATTTAATAGGGACTTTATAATAACTGCTTTTCTAAATTTACCTTTTCTAAATAGCTTTAATAATTTCGTTTAAAATCGGTATCTAGGTATCTATTTTACATGATAAATAATAAAATAAGTTTCTTTTAAATATATTAATTTAAGGGTAGATTACTGAAAAATTGTTTTTGAATTTTTTTTCGATGCTTGAATTTAATATGAGAAAGTTTGTGTGATGGTGTCGTGGTGTTGTGTCTTTTATTTTTAGTGGCTATAGAAGCTCAAAAGAATATATGATTTTTTAATCTACTAAAAAAACTGAAGGGAGTACAATCCAAGGAGACGGATAGAATTTATAAGTAAAAAAACCCAACATATTTCCCTTCAGAAAACATGATCCAATTATGTTTTTATTTATTTGTTGAACAGATTCTGAAGGAATGCCTGTTCAAAATGTGAAGTTACCCCCCTCCCCCCCTTATTATCACTCTAGTCCTTTCTTAACATCTTTTCACATTCCGTTTACAGCTGTCAGAAGCAAGAGGAAGAATTCAGGGGGGGAAAAAACAGGAAACTTCTTTAAGCAGAAATTTCCATTAAAATATTTTATTTATATAATAACATTTTATATCTTTAGTTTTATTAAATAAGATATTATTATTTATTTTATTTTTCTACTCGGTGAAATAATGAGTATAAAAAACGTTTTTAAAATAAAAGTAAAGTTATTTGTAAAATATTTTTTCAAATACGAACATTCCTCACTATTTCAAAAAACTACAGTAGCCCCGTGGCTTCTTTGGTGCTGACTGACAGCTCACAACTGACTTTTGACAGTCAACATTTAGATATATACATTAGCCCCGTGGCTCCTTTGGTGCTGACTGACAGCTTACAGCTGACTCCTGACAGTCGACATTTAGATATATACCTGAATTTTGACCGTCAGAAGTGACAACTGCTAAACACGTGTTTTTGCAGATTATATGGTTCGGCGTAGGGATACATAATTTGGTCTGGTAACTTTTCAAAGCCATCAGCCAGCACCAAAGAAGCCATGGGGCTCCTGTATCTACACCATCTCACAAATTAAAGATATTATATTATTGCGTAACGATTGCACTAATAAGACGATTATTTCACCTGTTTTTACAGGATAACCATATTGTTGAGTTTTAGCTAATATTTCACAATACTTCTAAATATACAATTTGATTTTTATTTGAAGACCATCATTTGAAAACTGAAACTCATGTTACCATCATGACAAGAGTTTATTATGATAAAATTGTATTTACATTCTTAATAGGTTTAATTAATAATGTTAAAAGTTGTTAAATAGTAATCAATAAGAAAGTAATATCGGACGTTTTTGGTAATTTTTTTAGATAAACTCTTTTATCAATAAATCAAATAAGACATATTATGTATATGCAAGGGTTTGGTAACTAAGCCCAAACAGCACATATAGTTGTTTGAACCAAAAGTAATACGAAATCCTTATACACGTACATCCTACAAACTATTCTAATATCATTAAATTTTGTTCCAAGTTTCGGCGTATAGCACCGGGAGAGCAGAGCTGTTCAAGCATGCGTGTACTATAAGTTGCATAGGAGCTAGTATCACGGAACTACACACCTCTACATCTCGGAGCACGACAACAGAACATACCACAATTAATAGTAAACAACACACCAGTCCATCTAGAAATGTGAACACGTTCTGAGGGTCGTCATTAACGGTCCAACGTCACAGAAAGTGCATGCCATTATTACATGTGCAATGCATCGAGCCTAGCTTCTATGCAACCTGTTGTACACGCATGCTTGAACAGCTTTGCTCTCCCAACGCTGTGCACCGTAAGTTTGAACAAAATTTAACCCTATTAGAATAGTTTGTATGATGTAAGTTTATATGTATTATGTATTACTTTTGGTTTAAACAACCTATTTATGCAGTTTGGGCATTGACTTTCAATCAATATTGGTTGTCGAAAGTGGATCTCCTATAAAAAAAAAATCAGGGTTTAGCTTTAAGCCCTGTGTGAAATATATAATTGAAATAAGTATCGTTGATGTAGTGTCATCGAATGATGACTCAGTGATATCGTGTAGATATTAGTGCAAGTTAGTTATCTGTCATCACGTCACCAACTATCATCAATGATAAATGTTGGCTAACTTCCAAAGACAGTGAGGAGAACAGTAATGTTCAGTTTGTTGACGAGTACAAGGAAACTCCATTATTATGGGATGTAAACGATCGGTAAACAAACATCGGCAATCTTATGAAACAGTTTTATAGTCCATAATAGAAGCTTTGAACGTGGAGGAATTTTACGAGATAGCTGCCAGAAGTTATATACAAATATTAATACAATAACCTATTGAATAGAACAGTATAAAATAATGAAGAGTATGAATTATAAACTTCTCAATAAAACTGATACAAAACTTGATATTTTTTTGTATTTTTGAGCTCGTTTCTTCTTTCCCCAATTTCCAAAAAAGTACTAAGCAAATTCTTCCTGTGTGTCCACTCACAAGCTCAACAATTACTTCAACAACATAGCATCTCTCTCGACACTATTTTTTTAATTAAAATATGTTGGAAATAAAGGAATGATAGCGCTGCTTGTAAACAAAAACTGACTCGTCGTTTTATATTGCATCACTAATGATAGGTCATTTAATGACACTTTGTAAAAAAGACTTCAAATATGGTTCGAAGTACGTATACTTAATCTTAATAATCCATTAATCACAATACTTAATCATATACTTACTTACGCTATGTCATTATGAACTCGAAAATTAATTGCAGCAATTACAGTAGTACGCCACCTTTCCCTATCGTGATCTATTCATATCCAGTCCATCTCATTACACCCTATCCCTATCTTAAGATAATTATATCCAGTCCACCTCATTACACCCTATCCCTATCTTGAGATAATTATATCCAGTCCACCTCATTACACCCGTATCCCTATCTTGAGATAGTTATATCCAGTCCACCTCATTAAACCCTATCCCTATCTTAAGATAGTTATATCCAGTCCACCTCACTACACCCTATCTCTACCTTAAGATAGTTCTATCCAGTCCATCTCATTACTCCCTATTTCTTTCAGGTCCATTTTAATGTTATATTCTCACCTGTGTTGAGGTCTTCCCAATAGTTTCTTCCCACTGAGCTTACCAGTCTGTACCCTGAACATGGTTCTATTCATTGTTCCATTTGCGCTGCCTGTTTTCCCCACCATAATCCACGAGACTCAACTATTATAACGATTTATTGTGATGAGTACAGGCTATGTAACACATCAGTCATCATTATGTAATCTCTTCCACTTATCATTAGGCTAATTTAATAAAGGAGCAAATAGCTTCATAAGCACCTTAATTTCAAACACTTTAAATCTACCTCGTCATGGAAGGTACGAGACCCCGTTTCACACAGATAGAGAACAACCACTAAAATTGTTGTTTATTAATCACAATTAATAGATATTTAAAAATAATTTAAGCATTGATGTCCTTTTAGAGATGTTATTGATTGGGCCTATCGCTTAAATGCATATGAGTGCTTTAAGTCTAAGCTTATGAGGCATATATACACAGAGAATTACGTTCCTTGGTTCAATCCTCTGTCCCGGCACAGATTTATCTGATTACCAAACCCCTCCTTCACCTCTGACAAGACATCTTGTGAATGTGTGGAATGCCAGGCCTCCATTGTAGGTCCTCCATTTCATCTCACAATCACCCTACCATTACACGTTAGCGTAAGTGCGTACAACCCGAACGGGTAGTAAGACGCGGCGCTAATAATAATATAATTACGTTCCTTCTAGTTTTGAGGCCTCTGAACAAATGAAATATTTTCAAAGTTTATTTTTAGGTTAAAAAAAAGAGAATGGGCGTTTTAAATACAAAATATTTTACAAAGATTATCCTTTTCTATATGTTCCTAAAAATGTATTCACTCCCACCCCCTCTCCTTTTTCCACAATGCCTTTAATTAGGCTGAAATATTAAAAAGTAAGGTAAAAATTATTGGCCATATTAAGGAACTAAGAAAATAGAACACGAAAAGAAAATCCATATTTTAAAACTAAAACCCACAATTTTAAAGTTAATGTCACAGAAAAACACTCTTCACTGTTGTTGTAATTCAAGTCAATGCTTGTCAGAAAGTCTTTCTTTGTTGCTGAGAAGCCCAAAGTTTGGAGGTACAGTTTCCTTTTGAGGAGACGTTTAAATGTTTCTAATATAAGCTGACAATATCTTGGAAACATATACGTGTGTGTGTTTCAAAATTTGTTGGAGATCTTTTTACTAGAAAGATACAAGAGACAAACACAGGCAGAAAGAAACAATTTGATCAATTTAATATTACATAATAAAACTACAGGGTGTTCGGAAACTCATAGCCCAAACGCCACATATAGCTTGTTTGAACCGAAAGTAATATAAAATCTATGAAACCTATGTTAAATTATGATCAAAATTTCAGCACCGGGAGAACAAAGCTGTTCAAGCATGTGTGTACTATAAGTTGCATAGGAGCTAGGCGCACGACACTACACACCTCGACATCTTGGACAACAGAACATACCACAATTAATAGTAAACAACACACCAGTACTTCTAGAAATGGGAATACGTTCTGAGGGTCGTCATTAACGGTCCTACGTCACAGAAAGTGCTTGCCATTATTACATGTGCAGTGCCACGCACCTAGCTCCTATGCAACCTGTTGTACACGCATGCTTGAACAGCTTTGCTCTCCCAATGCTATACGCTGAAACTTTGAACACAATTTAATAGTATTAGCATAGTTTTCTGGTTGTAAGTGTGTGATTATTTTGTATTACTTTTGGTTCAAATAAGCTGTATGTGCATTTTGAGCTATGAGTTTCCTAACACCTTGAATATAAATATACAACATTATACTCTTAGCTATAGAAGCCCCATGGCTTCTTTGGTGCTGAGTGACAGCTCACAGCTGACAACTAAAAGCTTTGAAAAGTTACCAGACCAAATTATGTATCCCTACGCTGAAAAACATGATCTGCAAAAACATGTGTTTAGCAATTGTCACTTCTGACAGTCAAAATTTAGGTATATACCTAAATGTTGGCTGTCAGAAGTCAGCTGTGAGCTGTCAGTCTGCACCAAAGAAGCCACGGTACTACTGTAGCTAACTTAAAATATGTTATAATATAGGTTGAATACGATAATATGTTCCCCTAGCAATAGCTTTGTGCCCTTTCAACTAGTCCGCCCTTTAAATCTTTGGAGATTGTCTAAAATGTAGAGTGAACATAATTACTGTTAATGACAGTTTTACCTAAACGTTCCCCGTAATCTAGCTTGAAACAGTGTTACCTTGAGTAAACCGAGTATCTCAGTAGAAAATATGCCTAAGTGACATATTTACGAATGACAAATAAATTAAATATTTACAGACGTTTTACTAAACGGAGCCGGTTTTAAACCTGTTAGCACTATCAGGTATTGAATAAGCTTCATATTTGTACATCTCTACTCGTCTTGTCGCATCAAAGATGCACACATGATTGACCGTCACACATGAATGAAGGAATCTATACATGCTGTCTTAGTCCGCTTTTATACCAGCCTTACTTTAATCTCTAATCTGGGTCGGATAAATGTTTTATCAAGAGGCGCGCACTTAGCTAAGGGTGCTGTATTTCCCCTACCAAACCATATTGCAATGTCTATCTTTACAACAATTTACACCCAAGCCGCAACAAAAACAAAGTTACCAGCCGTACAAGTACAAGTTTCTAAAAACAAGAGTTTACCTAAGTTCGTTATTACGTCACACTCGGTGTGGTGGACATAGACGTACATTGAGCTACCTGCCTTCACTCTGTCGCGTCATTATAAGCAGATCTTATTGAAAGGTTAGACATACTGTTCTATTGTATATCTAGAACTAATTTAAATTTGGATTAATTTTCCATTTTCCTAAAAAAATATATTTACTGTTTCTCAACCAGTAGGAGAGAGGAAGTATTGTGGTTGAAAAAAATCGAGTTAAAGATATTGATGGGTGTCCATCCAATCATTACCCCCTGAGCCCCAAAATATTGTTTTCCCAATGCTGTGTACATGTATGTATGTGTGTGTATGTATGTATGTATGTATGTGCGTGTATGTGTGTGTATGTATGTATGTGCGTGTATGAATGTATGTGTGTATGTATTTGTGTATGTAAGTGTGTATGTATGTATGTATGTATGTATATATGAATGTATGTATGTATGTGTGTGTATGTATATGCGTGTATGTATGCGTGTATGTAAGTATGTATGTGTGTATGTGTGTATGTATGTATGTATGTATGTAAGTATGTATATATGAATGTATGTATGTGTGTATGTATGTATGTATGTAAGTATGTATTTGTGTATGTATGTATGTAAGTATGTATTTGTGTATGTATGTATGTAAGTATGTATGTATGTGTGTGTATGTATATGCGTGTATGTATGCGTGTATGTAAGTATGTATGTGTGTATGTAAGTGTGGATGTATGCATGTATGTAAGTGTGGATGTATGCATGTATGTGTGTGTATGTGTGTGTATGTATGTGTGTGTGTATGTATATGCGTGTATGAATTTATGTATATATGTACGTATGCATGTATGAGTGTATGTAAGTATATATGTATGCGTGTATGTAAGTATGTATGTGTGTATGTAAGTGTGGATGTATGCATGTATGTGTGTGTGTATGTGTGTGTGTGTATGTGTGTGTGTGTATGTATGTGTGTGTATGTATGTGTGTGTATGTATATGCGTGTATGAATTTATGTATGTATGTACGTATGTATGTATGCATGCGTGTAAGAATGTATGTGAGTATGTAAGTGTGGATGTATGCATGTATGTGTGTATTTATGTATATGTGTATGTATGTGTGTGTGTATGTATTATACTAAGGTTAATATCACTCCAGTCTGCTTTACAAGTAGCTTTGAGCCACCATCAGCACCTCTGGTCACAAAATATATTAAACCAGATAAACTCTGAGAATAGCAGAACTCAAACCAACAAATATTCTAATAAATGGTTAATCAAAAGGACATTCCCTACATCACTAGTCTATAATACCGCCAATCCCATGAATACTATAGTTATTTAAACGACTGTTTGCGAGGAAGGTTCTGACCTAGGTCACTGTTCAATGATACGTCTATGGTTCCCACATCAGGCGTAGACCCTGATCATTATTTCCTAATCTAAGACCGGAGGTATCAAGTAACCTGTTGATGACGTGGCTTTTGCAAACACCTCAACTTTCTGTCAAGGAAAAGGGGAACGTATCCACCCCCCGACCCTCCATAGACCTTCACTCCTCTATTTTGTGGCTCTTGAAGTAATTAATTCCCCCCCCCCTCTCTCTCTCGCAACAAAAAGTAGCTGTCAAAAAGGACAAGGTGACAAATATCGGATTACATCGACAACTGCCCTGAGACGAATTAATTGAATTAATGTTTTTATAGGTGAGTTAAGAGATAAAAACTGGTACATTAGCGTGTGATGGCAGACCTTAATTGGACAACAAACTTCTCTATCATCTTTACCAGGATTCAAACCATGCTCCTTTGGAGATTTATTTGGTGAACCACTCCTCAATACTTTGTCCAGTATGTCCGCGTGGAGTGGAGGAGATAAAGATTGAATTTGGAGTAACCGCGTGGAGGAAGAGTGTTATAAACTATCTAGGCAGAAACAACCTCAGTTAACCCAGCTGAGAATCGAACCCTGACATCTAAAAATAAACAAACTGGACTAAGAGAGACTAATACCTTAGTCCACGTGACCAGCAGCTGCGAGTTTGTGTAATTTTACTAATTAATGCTTCATATTATCTATATAATATTTACTTAGGATTTGCTGGCAGAATTATCTGTTGATAAAGACTCGTGAATCTTGATTTGTACGAATAGCTAGGTTAGGCAAGGTTAGGCTAGATTAGGCTAGGTTAGGTTAGGTTAGGCTAGGTTAGGTTAGGCTAGGCTAGGCTAGGTTAGGCTAGGCTAGGCTATGGTTAGGTTAGGTTAGGCTAGGTTAGGTTAGGTTAGGCTAGATTAGGCTAGGTTAGGTTAGGTTAGGCTAGGCTAGGTTAGGTTAGGCTAGGCTAGGTTAGGTTTGGCTAGGTTAGCTTAGGTTAGGTTAGGGTAGTTTCTTTTTCCACGATTTATATTAAACAACCCGCCTCGGTGGCGTAGTTGACTAACGCGCTTGTCGTGTTGAGCTCGACTGCTGAGGACGGGGAGATCGAGGTTCGGATCTCGGTCGGGTGAACTGGGGGTGGTTTTTAATCCATTAGAGTAATTAGTACTTAAAGCGTACAACCCGAACGGGTAGTAAGACGCGGTGCTAAATATTATTATTATTATTATTATATTAAACAATTTTTTTTGACATAATAGTACAAACAAAGTTTAATTACCTTCACATGTTGATAGCAACAGTTGTTGATTACCTGTCAAGGATGTCCTGGAGTTTAATGACAACCTCTTCCCTTCATCTAAAGCCGCTATGCTTATGACAGATATCTAATAATTATTGTTGATATCAACACGCGAAGAAAATTAATTTTTAGGTTTCTACTGGTGAAATATTTGAATTATGTTGCCGAAAAAAAATTGCTTGTTATGAAAGACTGAAAAAACCTTAAACTTGTCTCGCTCCCGTCCCCCTTAAAAAGATAATGTGACAAATTATTATTATTATTACTATTATTAGCACCGCGTCTTACTACCCGTTCGGGTTATACGCACTTACGCTAATGTATAATGGTAGGGTGATTGTGAGATGAAGTGGAGGACCTACAGTTTAACGTGGAATCCGAACCACGGTGGAGGCCTGACATTCCCCACATTCACAAGATGTCTTGTCAGAGGTGAAGGAAGGGTTTGATAATCAGATAAATCTGTGTCGGGACCGAGGATTGAACCCCGGCCGTCAGCATAGAAGTCTGACACCTTACCCCTAGACCGCCAGGTCACCCTAATGTGACAAATAAATTAAATTATATCAAGAATCAGACAGAGGATATTCATGATTCTTTCTTTTTTATCATCGCTTACTACACTACCCATTCAGTCACTAGGCATGTGTACTAACTACACTAATGTGCTAGGGAGGAGTGAGATCTAGTCTAGAAAATATGTACTTGCAATTACACGAGGGAGGATGTAAAACATTTAGGGCAAATATAAGCTCTGTACACCCTAACGGTATTTGAACCACGATATCCCCGTCTTCTGAATTACAGTCTATTGCGAGAGGGACGTCATATACCATTCGATCACCTACAAGGGTTTAAACGTTTTGTTCACTAATAGTTTACCATCTTTAAAAACCGGTCCATGCCTTAAAAATGTAGAACATGAATCCTATTCTTCATTATGGCGATTTTCATTTAAATACCAATTACATGTTGAAGCATTTATTGGAGGTAGCGCCAGCGTATCCGACTGGGATATCCAATCCTGCACTTCACTATATTTTCTCGAGTACTTTGGTTTGTTGTGCTAGTGAAGGAGGGGAATGGAAGGGAGTAAAGGAGGAAGAATGGTGGAAGGATAGAGGAAGATGGAGGAAGATGGAGGAAGATGGAGGAATGATAGAGGAAGATGGAGGAATGATAGAGGAAGATGGAGGAATGATAGAGGAAGATGGAGGAAAATGATGGAGGAAGGATAGAGGAAGATGGAGGAAGAATAGATGAAGATGGAGGAAGGATAGAGGAATATGGAGGAAAATGATGGAGGAAGGATAGAGGAAGATGGAGGAATGATAGAGGAAGATGGAGGAAGGAGAGAGGAAGATGGAGGAAGAATAGATGAAGATGGAGGAAGGATAGAGGAATATGGAGGAAAATGATGGAGGAAGGATAGAGGAAGATGGAGGAAGGAGAGAGGAAGATGGAGGAAGAATAGATGAAGATGGAGGAAGGATAGAGGAAGATGGAGGAAGGATAGAGGAATATGGAGGGAAAATATGGAGGAAGGATAGAGGAAGATGGAGGAATGATAGAGGAAGATGGAGGCATTTTACTAAACCGACCCAGCCACAGACTGGAAACAGTTGATGATCATGATTATTTGGGATATAGGTTGGTAACAGACAGCTAGTGAAAGTTACCATATGCATACGCCAAAATAAACATGATCTGCTAGACAATATGTTGAATTGTTATTACTTTTGGCGGTCGGAATATACACAACAAACAGACAATTTGTTTTAAATTATTAATTTATTTTAATAGTTTTTACATTTTTGAAACACCAACTTATTAAAATAACCATTTGTATGTTTAATTTTTGGTGAAAATGGTGTCTGTGGTTCTCTCAAAATGTTTTACAAACATAGTTTCTAAATTGTTGCGTGCCCTTCACAGATTAAAATGACAAACTATCCTAAACAAAGGGCTCTCGATGAAGTCAAAACAACCCATCTTCGGTTTGTGTCCATGTCATTTATAAAATTAAAAACGTTTTATTTTGAAATTAATATATTATACGACTCTACCTATAATTTATAAAACACAATCTTATTTTTTATTTTGGTGGCCATTCATAGCGAGTTACAAGTGTGAATGTAATAACTTTAATTTATTATTTAATGTAATATAATATCTAATTTTTTCACAACTGCAAAACAAACAAAAAACACTATTCTTAATAATATAATTTGTTCTTTCAATAAGTTTCGACGAATGAAGCAATGAATACAGTAATCCTTAGGGCAGTATTATTATAATCGTTTGATAACACTTTATATTAATAATATGGTACTACTCAGCAAATAATAAATATTTCCGACTAGGTTGCAATTGGTTACTTTGAGCCAATGTTTTCAGCAAAGAGATAGCTAGCTGTCACCACCTCTCCGACTGTAGATGAGCTGTAGACTATGTTCAGATCATGGCCCGATTCACTGAGCGTCGTGTTAAGATAATAAAAATCTGACATCCTCTTTCGTGGCGGATATTTCTGGTGCAACTTCTCAAAACTCACCTTCATCAAATTATGAGCGTAAATAATCGTAAAGTTTGAAACTTCCAGGTGGGGTAGTAAGATATGTAGCGCTAGTAGACTCACGACCATCCCACTGTACAGATTGGACTTTAGTTCAGCAAACAAGGGAGGTGGGTCTTTGAGACCAATTAGAATTATTATTTATAAAATGTTGGTTCTTGTTCGGTGAACATTTTTAATGTATAGCTTTATAAGATTTTGTTTGGGAAAAACTATCATGTGGGGAAACCCTTTTTTATTGTTTTTATTAATAAATAGGGTGACCTGGTGTTCTAGGGGTAAGGTGTCAGACTTCTGTGCTGGCGGCCGGGGTTCGATCCTCGGTCCCGACACAGATTTATCTGATTACCAAACCCCTCCATCTCTGACGAGACATCTTGTGAATGTGGGGAATGCCAGGCTTCCACCATGGTTCGGATTCCACGTTAAACTGTAGGTCCTCCATTTCATCTCACAATCACCCTACCATTACACATTAGCGTAAGTGCGTATAACCCGAACGGGTAGTAAGACGCGGTGCTAATAATAATAATAATAATAATAATAATAATATTAATAAATATGATATAGTTTTATAGCCGTTTTTAAAGCTATAAGTTAAGGTTCACTTCCCTACAAGTGCCTGTGTGTGTCTAAATAGGGAGTATCTCTTTACCATACTCTTGATACGATAAGATGCACTCTATATATGTCGGTCAATGGTCAACTCTGAGTTGTAGGTACTGTATATACCTTCCTGAAGCTGTGTCTGGCCCTTGTTATTTACATCTGGCAGGTCGCAAGCCCCCAAGTACACCTCTGGTCAGGAAATACAACATGGCAGACCTACACTCCAGATGTTTGCTTGTTTACTCTTGATCTGATTGATCCCTAATCAACGAGATTGCTACTGTAGACCTTCCCCCACCCCCACTCCACGATGGAGGCTAAACTAAGAGAGAGAGAGAGAGAGAGCGAGAGAAAGTATGGCAGAGAGACGGGTAGAACAATACATACTAAATTGTGTTCCTGCTGATAGCTGTAAGTTGGCTACTTGTCAATACGCACAATAATTTGGATTGCTCTTATTTATTTAATTTATTTTAATCGTCCTGTTTCTCGTATATTGTTTTAACAAAGCACTTGTATTTTTAAAAGATGAGTATTACATAGCTATACCTATATTTATGATCTATTTTATTTTACAACTAACAATTTTATTAATATTATTTTTATTGCTAAAACTACTGCGTACTTTATAGTCTGAATAAATTTGTTTTAATTTTTCTTCAAAGTCACTGGGAGGCTGTGCTTGATAATGAAAACCAAGTAAGACAAAACTTGGTATGTATATATATTACCGCACTGCCATCCAGAAACTTGGGAGCAATATCAAGACTTATTGTGTAATACTCGCTCAAAATTCAACTTGTTTAATACTTTTTATCACTTTTGATGGTTGGATTAGGATACAAATGATGTTAATCAGTTATATAAAATACTTTTTAGTTTTCACGAAGTTTGTTAATCCTTTTTTTCGTTATTTTTTTAAATGGCAATAGTTTTTTTTAATAGTTTTGTGGGGACAGTTTTGGTTGTACAGGAATACGACCTGGCTAAGAAAAATCTTCACATGTAGGCCTACATACCCCAATGTGTTTTTGGTTGATCGATGCAGCCTGAATTTGTATTTGCAATAACAAAATTGAGGCCTAGCACCAAACTCTAATGCTCTTTACTTTTGGTGAAAGCTGAATTAAAAAAAAAAAAACTAATATTATTTACCAAACAAATTACACCTTCTTACATATACTAATTCAAATGAAAAGGCAACGATGGAAACGAAAAGCCCAAAACCAAGACAGAAATACGGGGCGGTCAAATGTTCATTTTCAATCGGTGTCGGGTCGTCCCCTATTTTTAGAGAATTTGAAGACTTGAGAGTTTCTTTGATAAAGTCACTTTTCCACTTCGCCATAAAGCCTCCATGGACTATTCTCGATATCAAGTCACCAATTTTGACCAAATATGGACAGTTAGATGATATTGCGATAAACGTCGTTGGAATAGAGATGTAGCAATCGTCTATGACGTGCAGAAGAGGGTAGCCATCTTTATAGTACTCCAAACTATTGGTTTGATAAACACCGATAAAATGGGAACTTAAGCTACTGATGTTTCTGTGAACAGCCAACATATGTAAGACTTCGGTCTCGTTTGGATTCAAAACAAGCTTATCAAAAAACCTTATCATTAAAGGATCTTCAAAATCCAATTCAATGGATACTGTCTCTACATCTTCAAGAGATATAAATGTCGATATTTTCAGATCTGAATCCAGTAATTCTTTGATGGTGTTTAAATCAGGATAAAATGTCGATACCGTCAAATAACTGGTCAGAGATCCCTGGTAAGAGCTTATAACCACGATGTTGAAGATTAAACACGACGCTATGACCAACCTCTGAACGAAAAATTTAGGATCTCGCAGCGTCCCCCCTAAAATTAGAAGCCTGATCGTTTCCAAAACAGTCCCATTACTTTCGTGACATTCCTTGTCCAGAGGATCTACACTGGAGATAAATTTCCAAAATATTGCTATGGTTAACATTCCAGAAAAAGAGATAACCCACACCTTTTTTGAAAATGGGAGGAGCATATTCATGTATTTGGGCATTTTCTTCGCTTTAGGCACTACGGCTGTCAGGCACTCACAATCGTGAGGGTACGCCATCTTGTCGAGCCAGGTAGAGAACAGCATACAGGAGATGGCGTGCAAACCTTTGGAAGTGTCGTCCTTCTCGCTAAGATGATTCTCTCTTGGTTGCTGATAAAAATATCTCATCGTGGCGTTCATTTTTCCTAGGATTGCGTTCAAGGCATGACCGTCAGGACCGCTAAAATATATATCCCCATTCGAGTCCAGTTTATCTATCAGCAACGGATGCACAATGGGGATTCTGACCTCAATGTCGTGACCATTCAAATCGGTAAGTATACCTTTACCGGTGATGATCGCGTCTTCGTCATGCCCCATCCTGACGACGGTGAGTTTATCTCTAAAGTTGTTGTAGGTCATCATCGAAACGCCAGATCTTCCTTCTCGTCCGGAACGAATGATCAGGAGCGCAGAGATGTTGAGAAGGTTGTACTTATCCCAACAGTCTCGGAACAACAGCGTCATGACGTCAGGAACCTTAGAGACAGGGGTGGTGACCACGAGCAGGAAGAAGGCCCGTGGGTTCCAGAAGGGGTATCTGGTCCAAAGATTGTCCACGAAGCAGCGTCCGGTGAGTTGTCCGGTCAAGAAGATGAACCCGACGCTGTTCTCGGTCGTGTCGGAGCGGCTAAGTTGTTGGTAGTCCTCGTGGCTAACTGATGAATTGTTTATGTTGAGAACTGCTATCGATCTATTGTTTATGTGGAGATGTTTCATGAATTCATCCACAATGTCCGTTTGCGGAGAGTCCACACACGCAATTACTATGAAATACAAATCATCTCTGACAACTTTTCCGACGGCTCTTTCGACAAGACGAGATGAAATATTCGGAGATGTTTTATCAAAGTCGTTCATTGATGTGGAGTGCGAGTTGTTTAAAATCAGGAGTAAGAAATAATTAATAATGAGAATGGGTAAAATATTTGGCATTGTTTTTGATGCTGGTGAAATCTGAAAATAAAAATGTTAAATCATCAATAGTAATACAAAGAATCAAACCATAATGTAGATGAGTCCATTGGACAATAGAGAAGGATTTTGTTAGAAAGAAGGGATTAGAACATACAAAAATGTCTAAATTTTGCTCTCAACATTGATCACATTTTAATATTTTATCTAAATTGATAAATTGAAGAGTTTTTTTGTCGTGAGAATTGCGTGATATATACCTCAAGATTAGGGATGAAATTTTAAAATTAAAAGCCCATGTGTACGAACATGTGCACCTGTAAGCCAGAATTTTATAATTTTGATTTTTTAAATTAATTCAAAACCATGTTAGAAGCGATACAATGAATAGATTTTTGTTTGAAGCAAAGTGAAGCATTGTTCGGGGTAACCACACAATACATTGCACGGCTACCCCAGGCAATTGTAGGTATTTCTGCTTGTTAGTAATATTTTTCTAGATACCTGTCGATACCTTATACCCAAAGTGACAGTTTTTGATCATACGACTTGATGTATGAATTACTGTATCTTAACGACGTGTGTATCTAAATGATGAATGAGTGATATTAGCGTTAAAATGCGATTATACATTTCAAACATTAACTTATGGTATAATTAAAATTTAATAGTAATCATCCAACTTTTTATAAACTATATTATTTTATTATGTATAGTGGTTTGTGGAAGATCCAAAGGTCCCCGATTCGATCCCTGGCATCTCCAGATTTTCTATAAAGCAATGGGTCTGGTGCGGGCTCACCTCAACTTCGTGAGGTCAAAATGAGTAGGTAATTTAGTGAAGTAGCGGCTATCATCGAGAAAATTGAGATTAACGGCCGGAGGGTTTGTTGTACCGACCAAAGGACACCGTATCTCATCAAAAGTTGGTACTATCTTCACCAGCAGATGGTGGTTTCTCGGTTGGTATGGCCGGGTTGCGAGCCGGCGTCATTAAGTTTATTTTATAATTAGTTATAATATTGCTACCTAAGACATATGAATTCTACTATAAGTCTGCTAAACCTGGCAACGGGCCATGTCAGGCCTCTGTTATGTAGCCTAATTGAGCCTGAGCAGGGGCAAGCTTACCTTGATGTATTGCACTATGGCACAGCTTAAAAGATAGGGCCATATATGAATTCTCCAAGGTAAGCTAAGTCAGCTACCTTTTAAGGTAAACAAATTGAACGTTATGGGCTTATGGCTAGCGCTCCATGTACACAGTAAGTGTTACCAACATATACTTTTATTTTCTCAAATAATTATAGTGTTGAATGTGTTATAACTATGATAACTGAAGGACAAGAGTTCTTAATTCTTTGTACTAACGCAACTACGCTCTACTGACTTATCTACCCAAGATATTACGAATTTTTAATATGCTTTTTACTATTATTCTAGATAATTTGTGTCCATAATCAAAATAATGGTATTATTATTATTATTATTATTATTATTATCACCGCATCTTACTACCCGTTCGGGTTATACGCACTTAAGCTAATGTGTAATGGTAGGGTGATTGTGAGATGAAATGAAGGACCTACAGTTTAACGTGGGATCCGAACCACGGTGGAGGCCTGGCATTCCTCACATTCACAAGATGTCTTGTCAGAGGTGAAGGAAGGGTTTAGTAATAAGATAAATCTTTGCCGGGACCGAGGATTGAACCCCGGACCCCCAGCACAGAAGTCTGACACCTTACCCCTAGACCGCCAGGTCACCTATTTTTTTGTTTGCTATTATTCTAGATAATTTGTGTCCATAATAAAAACAATGGTGTTAGCAAGAGAGTTATTTACTGATTGTAATTATTATAGTTTTTTCTCTGTAGTTGATATATACATGGACACGAATGATAAACTTACTAGCACATATAGCAGAGTATCTGTCCAATAAGACAAATTTTATTATCTAAGGTGTGTTTAGGACTTCCAATAATTTGTTTCTAGCAGAATTTTACTTAAATTTAACACTCCGCGATAGTAAAAAAAAACTACTATATCATTTGGAGAGGGAATAATTTGTTTGATCTTAAAATTAAAGTTCAGGTTTTATTCTATATAATAATTTCGTAGGTTCTTGTTTTGAGCGAGTAGATTTTCTTTTAATACAACGATAATTTTACTTGTCATTGCTATAGCTTTGGGAGCATGTTTAAAATATTTTATATGGCAACATTAAAAAAACCCAATCAATTACGTTTTTCGGTCTAGGGGTAAGGTGTCCGACTTCCATGCTGGCGTCAGGGGTTCAATCCCCGGTCCCGGCATAAATTTATCTGATTACCAAACCCTTCCTTCACCTCTGACAAGACATCTTGTGAATGTGAGGTCCACCGTGGTTCGGATCCCACGTTAAACTGTAGGTCCTCCATTTCATCTCCCAATCACCCTACCATTACACATTAGCGTAAGTGCGGATAACCCGAACGGGTAGTAAGACGCGGTGCTAAAAAATAGTAATAATTATAATTACGTTTTATTATATAAATAATTATATCATTAAACTACTTACCCCATACATGAATACAGAAACAATATAAAATTAACGTAATAAGATAATAAAAGCTATTAAAAAATCTCGAATAAAGTTACGTAAATATATGTGAATTATATTTTATGGAGTAAGCATTGCTCTAGAATCTAACTTCTTATAAATTGTATTCAATGTTAGCTGATTCTAATATTTCTGTTTCAAATGTCAGAACACATGAACCATCTCAAACATATATATAGTACAAGTGTGTGGAAATAGTGATGTGTTGTACTCATGAATGTGGATGTTGAAACATCCATTTATTTTCCCCAATCAGATATATCCCTCGTCTTCCTTAATTATTATTAGAGTACTCATCGGTAAATAAGAACACCTCAGGTACAATAATTATATATATTTGATAATTTTGTGAGTGAAGAAATTCCAGCATTCTTGATTCACAAATTGAAAAAAAAAATTACTTAAAAACTAAATTAAATCCCGTGACTCTGACCTGGAACAGAGTTTTTTTTAAATAAGATTTTATTTAATTTACAAATAAAATTTATCAAGTGGAGATGATGTGTAGTTAAGGTATTCTTTTTGTGGAAGTGTTTATGTGTTTTATCTTCTGGGATCTAGCAATCACGTGATGTAGAATAATTCATAAATAAATAACAATATTTAGCAACACGAGACGAAGAAGTACGTGCTACGTGTGTTTCATTCCTAGTGATTAGATCACTAATATACAATACGGACGTTCCTTGATTCTGAGAAAAAATAAATAAATATTTTTAATTTAATAAATATTTCAAAAGATGAGAACTTGTTAAAAAAAAAAAAGAATCAGGCAATATTGCTAAATAAATTGTCCAAGACATTATGTTATTGCTATAAGACAAAATGTATAGTACTAGACATGAAAAGTTAAATCAGTTTTAACTTTTTACTACTTAACTAGAATAACATATCCGCACCGGTGGTTGCATGGTCTAGGGCATCATTCTCTTTAATAGACCGGAACACTGATGGCAAACGAGGTAGAGGTTTGTTTCTTAGATGGGCCGTACGCAGACTAGTTTGCTTTTTTTACTAAAAGGTTGGCTTTTAATCCCTCTAATTGAATGCGGGTACATTACCTTTATATTCTACCTTTCTTATCCCTAAACTATTTTTATGGATATTTTTACAGCCTGATGAGGATAAAATGAGGAGCTATTTGAAAAAAAAAAAAGTAGCTACTACGATCTAAGAAACTTAGATAACTTTATTATTATTACCACTAGCACCGCGTCTTACTACCCGTTCGGGTTATGCGCACTTGCGCTAATGTGTAGTGGTAGGGTGATTGTGAGATGAAATGGAGGACCTACAGTTTTGGAATCCGAACCACGGTGGAGGCCTGGCATTCCCCACATTCACAAGATGTCTTGTCAGAGGTGAAGGAAGGGTTTGGTAATCAGATAAATCTTTGCCGGGACCGAGGATTGAACCCCGGACCCCCAGCAAGCGAAGTCAGACACCTTACCCCCTAGACCGCCAGGTCACCCCTTAGATAACTTAAATAGGTTATTCAATATAAACACGTGAAAATTCTGCTCTATTTGGACACAAAGTGTTGATACACGTGTAATAAAATACGTTATCAACGTTATCATCTATAAAATAGCGCTGGGAAATAATTAATACAATCTGTATTACTTAAATGGACCAATAATTTAATGAGAGTAGCGAGGGTCTGTTTTAACACGACCATTTTGCATCTAGTCTGTCTGTACGAATGTTTGTTACGCGGTAACTATCAAATTTGTTGACCGGTTTTAATGAAATCTGGTAGGGACATTTTTCGAACCTAGGCCGAGCGACGTATTTTATTTTTTAATCTTGCTATCTGTTTAAACGTGGTGGCACCTTAAAAGATTTTTGTCTAAGGTTTCATAACAAGTGAATGTAAATAATGATTCTAAGCATATATTGGGTATCTAAGGCGTATATTTTTGTTAATGTTTACATTATGTTAAAAGACTAACCTCTTAAATCGCGTGAGCAACGGTTATTATCTATGCATTATCGTATAGTACAATATGATTGGACAAAGTCTTCATTTGTTTTATGACTAAACTTACACGTTCGCTGTAAAACGAGAGCAGCGCTGATATTTGGTCACGTGACAGCTCTAATCCAATCACAACAATTCCTCGTGGCCCGCACTGCTCGAGTAGATATATTTTCAACTTTTCCAGCCCTTCTACAGAAAACCGGCCAAGAAGACTCGATCAGCGAATGCGCAAACTTTCAAACATGGCGTATCTCAAAAGTGATGATTTAAAAATTACAGTTTAGTTGAAGAAATGAGGTTTATTGATGACAAAATCAAACCCAGGCTGTGAGTAAATTATATATTTTATTTTAAATACAGTAACTTGCACTGATTGCAATATTTACGTTTTATGTTTGACGTTTCAATGCATCATGGGTAAACAGAGATTCCCAAATTTTCACGAGTGTGTTGTGAACAGTTGTTGATTTACTGTACTGCTTTCAAATTTCAGCGTACGTGTGAATTCACCTTTAATCACTAAATAAATGTACAAACTTCAACTCCAAGGAGAAATTATGGGGGATGTTTCAACCTGAAATCCAAAGAGAAATCTTAAAGACTGTAGTAACGATAAGAGCATGACAATCCTTAGCTGGATAAAATCAGTATCTTTAGAATGGAGGAAGTGAGGTCTACTGTTCACAGAACTACTCGTATAAGATTTGATTTAACTCGTGATTCCTTTTAAAAGTTGTAGTTAATCGAAAAGAGAAATATTATGTGTCCAAATGTATAAAACATTTTATTTAAGAAGTAGTATCTCAAATCACAATGAATAATGCTGTTAAATATTAAACAGTAAACTTATAAAATATACTCAATATTTCCATCTAATATATATTAGAAATTAATTATTTAAATTACTTTGGAAGTATAGCTAGCTTTTTGACACATTAAAAATCAATTAGTCAAAGAGGAAATTGTAATCTAGATATTAAAATCTAAATTATTTTTAAAAATTTCTCAGTACGATGATATATTTTACTCTACTATACAATAGTAGAGGAGTGTGGATCGAGTGACAAAGCAAGTATAAAAAGGTAGTGTGTGTTTGTTTATGTGTGTATGTGTATGTGTGTGTATGTGTGTGCGTGTGTGTGTGTAAGACACAGTAAAATGTTGTTTAAACAAAGGACTGTTGTATGATCATATAAGATCTAAAGTTGATGATTAAATTAATATAATTTACAAAAGTTAGATGAGTATTATTATGTATTAGCAAATATTTTCACATTAAAAATAATTTAATTCCGATTGCTTGTATTCTAAACTACTAAAGAGCTAAGGTGTCGGACTACCATGTAGCAAATGATAAACTCTTGTAATACAAAGATATTTTTATCTGTAGTTTTTCTAAAATATACTATTCTCTTTTAGGACCGTGTGTTACTACCAATTTGGGCTGAAAAAAACATGTAGTAGCCAAGTTAATATGTTAGGGGAGGATAGTTGAATTTAGAGGAAGTGTATAAACATTCTCATAAAGGAGGAGCGACGACCCATTTAGGCAAAAAAAAAAACCTCAATAAACCCAACTGGGAACAGATCCCCAACCTCTCCACCATCAGCAGTGTATTGGCTTTAGTCAGTTAGACCACCGAAGCGAATTTACATTTTGTTGTATTGATAATTTTTCAACAAATTTTAGTTCATAAAAAATACGATCTCTACCTTATTGGTATAAATATCAGGGTGCCCTAGACGGGGATTGAAATGCACACCTCGGTATAAAAAGCTTTCGATAATTACAGAATTCAGGGAAGGTAAGCGAGAGTCGAACGTGTGGGTATTTCCTCTACGCAGTAGCACACACAAGAGAGAACACAAGCAGACGAGGAGACGCCGTCTAGCGTCGCGACGACGCATGCTCTCTCTTTATTGGCGCCTAGCTACGCTCCTATAACTCCCTACCGGAGGCAAGCCGACGACTCAGTCGACGCTCGAACGCGGAGACGGGAGCGAGTCGCTCGAGAACAGCACCGCGAGATCGATACGTTCGGTCGAGAACTCGCGTGACGAATAAATAATGTACCATAGGCTGTGATCGCCTTGCTGAAAAAATACAATCAGTGGCTCGGGGGAGCCGATAAATTGGTTCAAGGACATTCATGTTGGTACGTGTGGCACATATATCCTGATAAATATGTAAATATCTACTCAGGACTTAGTTTAAATTATGTGTTATCTTAAAACTATAATCTACTTTGTTCCTCATACGCAATTAAACGCGATTTAATTAATAGGTTCCCTGAGAGGTAAGACCTAGTCCTTCGCGTGAAAATAAACACTCGTTTAAACAAAAGGTACATTTAATTAAATATCTTTGTAAAGCTAGCTTTACTCGTTACTAAGTAATTCAATATTTATCCCCCTGAATTATCTGACATAGAATCACAGACACCATGTCCTCTCGAATTAGCTTATCAACACGTGGACCAGTTCTCAAATAAGATAAACCGACAACACTAGTTTACCTGTAGATAATCCAAACAATCTACAAAGCGGGCACTTAAAGAACTTGTCTAAGTGTCCATGCCGGTGTTATACTGAATATAAATATTCACAAGTGATTAAAACAATATCTGAACGAATTTAAAGAGATCATAACCAACCATTTGACTGAAGGGACCCAGACGTATCAGAGTGGTCACGCCAACAAGTGGTGGGTATTAGGAAACTACAGGAGCAATAAATTATCTGTGAAAAACCCTCGGATGGGGGAATATCCGGATGAACACGCCGAGGGCAAAAAAAAAAAAGACTCATTTCACCGAATAGTTTATCAGAAAGACAAACAAATTTTGGAAATGTTAATGCAAAGAGTTAATCTCATTGAGTTTGATCCAAGTGAATTGTTAGAGCTTATGAAGTAACTCATATTAATCAGTGAAATCTGTAATATTAATACAGAACCTCACGTTGGAGTCAGCTACAGGAAACGAGTCAGCAGGAAACTTGGTCCAGATCTCGTGTTGGTACCAAAATAGAGTAAGCCAGTCAGCAAGAAAATTGTTCCAAATCTCATGTTAGTACTCAGTTAGAGTAAACCAGTCAGCAAGAAAAATTGTTCCAGATCTCGTGTTGGTACCCAGACAAAGAAAACCAGTCAGCAGGAAGCTTGTTTCAAGAAACACGTGGTAATACTCAGCTAGAGTAAACCAGTCAGCAGGAAACTTGTTTCAAGAAACACGTGGTAATACTCAGCTAGAGTAAACCAGTCAGCAAGAAAATTGTTCCAGATCTCGCGTTGGTACCAAAATAGAGTAAACCAATTAGCAAGAAACTTGTTTCAGGAAACACGTGTTGGTACTCAGCTATAGTAGGCCAGTCAGCAGGGAACTTGTTCCAGATCACGTGTTAGTTCTGTCCGGAGGGGAGCCAGAATGGAAAACTTCTACACGGGAAGAGTACACGGTTTCCCCAACATGACGGCCCACCGTGGTCTCGCGGGCTCCGAGCAGGTCACCCAGGAGTCCATCCTGTCCCTTGTGGTGGTATTGGGGAGCAGTGTGTCCCTTGTGGGGCTCGTGTTCGCCTTCATCACTTACAGGTGAGTGTCCATCAAGGAATAGTTGACTATTTGGTCGTTTGCAGCATCCTACAGCGACCTGCGTCAACCTGTCCATGTTTCGACCTGTCCATGTTTCTACCTGTTCATGTTTCGACCTGTCCATGTTTCGACCTGTCCATGTTTCGACCTGTCCATGTTTCGACCTGTTCATGTTTCGACCTGTCCATGTTTCGACTTGTTCATGTCTCGACCTGTCCATGTCATAAGATGTTAATAATAATAATATTTAGCACCGCGTCTTACTACCCGTTCGGGTTATACGCTTTATAGTACTAATTACTCTAATGGATTAGGAATTGGGAAGGTTGAATTAGAGGAAGTGAACCCGCAGTTGCGTGGAGGGAGAGTGGAAAATAATTTAGGAAAAACCACCCCCAGTTCACCCGGCCGAGATTCGAACCTCGCTCTCCCCGTCCTCACAGTCGACCTCAACACGAAAAGCACGTTATCCAACTACGCCACTGAGATGGGTTCTTCAGATGTTGAGGTTGGAGATAAAACAATTAGTGCTACACAATCCAACATACTTTCCCACTATTTATTATTATTATTATTATTATTATTATTAATGGCGTGTTTAATATGTTAATGTATAGCCCGAATGGATAGTAGGGCACAGTTCTAAAAATAAATATTTAAGTGTTCTATCTTTCGACAGGTCCCATGCCTTGTCCAAATAGTCCTCAAACATGTCCAATCAGAAGCTTCCATGTTTTTATTCTGGAACTTTATCTTCTTTCCTTGTTTGAGGTCATTCATTAGTTACAATCCTCGTCTTCCTGGTTCCCTTTTACGCTCCTTTTTGCCTTCTATGACGTCATTCAATAAGCCATTTCTTCTCAGAACGTGACCCGTCCAATTGGCCTTTATTCGTGGAATCACCTGCAGAATATCTCTATTTTTTTCTATTCTCCTTCGGTAGGTTTTTAAATATGGTAAAACGGTTTAGTTAGTATCAATTCCACTTTTTTTTTAAAGTATAATAAAAAAACGCACTAAAATGTGATACATGGTTTGAGTTGTGCTTCTTACCTAGTCAGGTGTTATATGTGGGGTGATCTGGGCTCTTAAAACATATGTCATCACTGATTATAATGGAGAAACGCTGACTTGTAACGTATGATGTAAGACCCATCCCCGTTATTATGTCATCATTGATTATAATGGAGAAACGCTGACTTGTAATGTATGATGTAGAACCCATCCCCGTCATTATGTCATCATTGATTATAATGCAGAAACGCTGACTTGTAATGTATGATGTAGGACCCATCCACGTTATTATGTCATCATTGATTATATTGGAGAAACGCTGACTTGTAACGTATGATGTAGGACCCATCCCCGTTATTATGTCATCATTGATTATAATGGAGAAACGCTGACTTGTAACGTATGATGTAGGACCCATCCCCGTTATTATGTCATCATTGATTATAATGGAGAAACGCTGACTTGTAATGTATGATGTAGAACCCATCCCCGTCATTATGTCATCATTGATTATAATGCAGAAACGCTGACTTGTAATGTATGATGTAGGACCCATCCACGTTATTATGTCATCATTGATTATATTGGAGAAACGCTGACTTGTAACGTATGATGTAGGACCCATCCCCGTTATTATGTCATCATTGATTATAATGGAGAAACGCTGACTTGTAACGTATGATGTAGGACCCATCCCCGTTATTATGTCATCATTGATTATAATGGAGAAACGCTGACTTGTAATGTATGATGTAGAACCCATCCCCGTCATTATGTCATCATTGATTATAATGCAGAAACGCTGACTTGTAATGTATGATGTAGGACCCATCCACGTTATTATGTCATCATTGATTATATTGGAGAAACGCTGACTTGTAACGTATGATGTAGGACCCATCCCCGTTATTATGTCATCATTGATTATAATGGAGAAACGCTGACTTGTAACGTATGATGTAGGACCCATCCCCGTTATTATGTCATCATTGATTATAATGGAGAAACGCTGACTTGTAATGTATGATGTAGAACCCATCCCCGTCATTATGTCATCATTGATTATAATGCAGAAACGCTGACTTGTAATGTATGATGTAGGACCCATCCACGTTATTATGTCATCATTGATTATATTGGAGAAACGCTGACTTGTAACGTATGATGTAGGACCCATCCCCGTTATTATGTCATCATTGATTATAATGGAGAAACGCTGACTTGTAACGTATGATGTAGGACCCATCCCCGTTATTATGTCATCATTGATTATAATGGAGAAACGCTGACTTGTAATGTATGATGTAGAACCCATCCCCGTCATTATGTCATCATTGATTATAATGCAGAAACGCTGACTTGTAATGTATGATGTAGGACCCATCCACGTTATTATGTCATCATTGATTATATTGGAGAAACGCTGACTTGTAACGTATGATGTAGGACCCATCCCCGTTATTATGTCATCATTGATTATAATGGAGAAACGCTGACTTGTAATGTATGATGTAGGACCCATTCTCGTTATTATATCATTGATTATATTGGAGAAACGCTGACTTGTAACGTATGATGTAGGACCCATCGCCGTTATTATGTCATCATTGATTATAATGGAGAAACGCTGACTTGTAACGTATGATGTAAGACCCATCCCCGTTATTATGTCATCATTGATTATAATGGAGAAACGCTGACTTGTAATGTATGATGTAGAACCCATCCCCGTCATTATGTCATCATTGATTATAATGCAGAAACGCTGACTTGTAATGTATGATGTAGGACCCATCCACGTTATTATGTCATCATTGATTATATTGGAGAAACGCTGACTTGTAACGTATGATGTAGGACCCATCCCCGTTATTATGTCATCATTGATTATAATGGAGAAACGCTGACTTGTAATGTATGATGTAGAACCCATCCCCGTCATTATGTCATCATTGATTATAATGCAGAAACGCTGACTTGTAATGTATGATGTAGGACCCATCCACGTTATTATGTCATCATTGATTATATTGGAGAAACGCTGACTTGTAACGTATGATGTAGGACCCATCCCCGTTATTATGTCATCATTGATTATAATGGAGAAACGCTGACTTGTAATGTATGATGTAGAACCCATCCCCGTCATTATGTCATCATTGATTATAATGCAGAAACGCTGACTTGTAATGTATGATGTAGGACCCATCCACGTTATTATGTCATCATTGATTATATTGGAGAAACGCTGACTTGTAACGTATGATGTAGGACCCATCCCCGTTATTATGTCATCATTGATTATAATGGAGAAACGCTGACTTGTAATGTATGATGTAGAACCCATCCCCGTCATTATGTCATCATTGATTATAATGCAGAAACGCTGACTTGTAATGTATGATGTAGAACCCATCCCCGTCATTATGTCATCATTGATTATAATGCAGAAACGCTGACTTGTAATGTATGATGTAGGACCCATCCACGTTATTATGTCATCATTGATTATAATGGAGAAACGCTGACTTGTAACGTATGATGTAGGACCCATCCCTGTTATTCTCTCATCATTGATTATAGTGGAGAAACGCTGACTTGTAACGTATGATGTAGGACCCATCCCTGTTATTCTCTCATCATTGATTATAATGGAGAAACGCTGACTTGTAACGTATGATGTAGGACCCATCCACGTTATTCTCTCATCATTGATCTCACATGAAGTATTGTCCCATTTTCTTATGAATAGATACATTTGTCCACTAGAATAAGTTACACAATCTGATTTCACATATTCATACGTCAAGCTTTGTTATAAACAGCTGTCACTTTCGATATGTATTATAAATATATATAAACAACACCAGGAATATATTAATAATATTACACGTTTTTATAACTAAAATATCATGTTTAAATTTGGTAAAATGTGTCCCAAATTCCCTTTAGTAAGAAAATCAAGGTAAACTTGTAGTTACGTTTTATCTTAAGAGCCCTTCAGAGTCAGGGAAAGTGATCAATTTGTTCGAACCAAGGATCAGCTACTTGTTTGAAGCATTATCTCCCCTTGTTCAACAATACCACTCCATCACTCCTGTTCTAACAGGCCCCGTGGTCTAGTGGTCAGCGCACTTGACTACGAGTATAGCGGTCCCCGGGTTCGGTTCCCAACTCGTACCGTGGATATTTTCCCCAAAGCATGAATCATGAATTACCCCAGCAGTCACCAAGGTTTGGTGAATTGGGCTTAAGTTAGGTTTAAGAGCTTCCATTGGTTCCACGCGCTCATAATCACTATAATCCTTAGACTCACCCTCATACTCACCATCACCATCATACTCACTATAATCCTCATACTCACTATCATCCTTAGACTCACCCTCATACTCACCCTCATTACTCACCATCACCCTCATACTCACCATCACCCTCATACTCACCATCACCCTCATACTCACCATCACCTTCATACTCACCATCACCTTCATACTCACCATCACCACCATACTCACTATAATCCTCATACTCACCCTCATACTCACCATCACCCTCATACTCACCATCACCTCATCTCACCAGGACATGGTAAGAGCCTCCAAGGAAAGGATGTACTACTAGTACATTCGGGCGTCCCCTGGGTAATGGTACATAAATACAAACAAATACTAGTAATTTATACTAGATATGTATTATTACTACTACTCATGTCCCAGGTAAATGTGCACTTCACCGAAGCAGATAAGACTTCATATGAGTCAACCGGAAGGCCTATATTACTCTATCGTTATATCACTATTATTATTTATTCAAAGATCATATATTTAAATAATTAATTTGCTTCGTGACAGTATCATATCATTTTAATTATTTTGTATCACTAAAAAATATGGTGCTCCCACACACGATCACTAAGTTTGAAAACCTTTATTTTAGATAAGATATCCTGTAAAATTGAGCTATATATTAGGCATGTCCAAGCCACGACCCACGGGCTGTTTGAGCCCCCCCCCCTTCCCAAGTGCGTTCTGTGCAACTCCCCCTCCTCCCCAGTCCGACTTGAAATACTTCACATCACATTAGTAAACAACAAATTAAGTTCATGCTTGCGAACTTCCATGTAGTTTCCAGAATAGTCAGTATAACGTGACTTGTGAAATGTATGGATGGATAATAGGTATGTGTATGTGTGTATGAGCTATTTTTGGACATTAGGTCTTATAAATATCATGTATAGCCCCAGGCCAGTTCGCTAAGTATCTAGGCACCCCTTCAGCCGGAGGAGGATTGTTGGACCGGCCTCCTAAACATCCTTAATTTAGTCTCTCTCTTTGATGAAACAATAACATAGTTTCATAGAAACACTCTTAACATGTTTCAGTTGTTTTTTTATAGTAGTTTACTCAGACTAGTGGATCGTTGCAGTGAAGGATGCATGCTATTTCGCTAAAACGTATTCAAAGCCTATTAATGGAAGAAGTTATATATTATTATTATTATTATTATTATTAGCACCGCATCTTACTACCCGTTCGGGTTATACGGACTCACGTTAATGTGTAATGGTAGGGTTATTGTGATATGAAATGGAGGACCTACAGTTTAACGTGGGATCTCGAACCACGGTGGAGGCCTGGCATTCCCCACATTCACAAGATGTCTTGTCAGAGGTGAAGGAAGGGTTTGGGGATCAGATAAATCTTTGCCGGGACCGAGGATTGAACCTCGGTCGCCAGCATAGAAGTCTGACACCTTAACCCCTAGACCGCCAGGTCACCTACAAGAAGTTCTATAGAACAAGGTTTCAATCTACTTTCTAATTATTATAGATTTACTCTTCAGAGGTTATCAAATTTAAACATATTTTTATCTTTCTAATATTAATAAAAACGTTAATTGGTCCCTTTCACACCCCGATGATAAGTTTAAAACGAACTCTCTTATGGCTCTCTATTTTTATCTCAACTATAACGGTTTGGTGAGGATGGAACGGTTAATTTAGTTTATTAGCAAATTATGTTAATACAAAGAGAAATATTTTATTTAGTGAGATACAACTATGGACAAATTATGGTTTCCATGGTGCTGCTAACAAAAAACGATTGTACAGAGGATCTCTTGCCCACAGCGGAAAATCTGAAAATTCTGTCGGGTAATTGGGTTTCCATTGGACGTTACTATTTCTGTCGACATAATGGACCCCGAGGCCTTAAAACTAGTGTTATTATGTCACAATCGATTGAACCATTTTCTCATGTTCCAATTCTCGGGAGTGGGCTTATGTATTTATATAGATAGATAACAGTCATGTAGATTAATTATTATGAAAGGGTGACCTTGCGGTCTAGGGGTAAGGTATTGAACTTCTGTGCCGGGGGGTCCGGGGTTCAATCCTCGGTCCCGACACAGATTTATCTGATTATCAAACCTTTCCTTCACCTCTGTCAAGACATCTTGTGAATGTGGGGAATGCCAGGCCTCCACCGTGGTTCGGATCCCACGTTAAACTGTAGGTCCTCCATTTCATCTCACAATCACCCTACCATTACACATTAGCGTAAGTGCGTATAACCCGAACGGGTAGTAAGACGCGGTGCTAATAATAATAATA
>CABEEJ010005796.1:14089-46175 GCA_901482245.1 Timema douglasi | reverse complement strand
TACATACATACATACATACATACATACATACATACATACATACATACATACATACATACATACATACATACATACATACATCATGCATACATACATACATACATAAATCATGCATACATACATACATACATAAATCATGCATACATCATACATACATACATAAATACATACATAAATACATACATAAATACATACATACATACATACATAAATACATACATACATACATACATGCATACATACATGCATACATACATTCATGCATACATAGATGCATACATACATTCATGCATACATACATACATACATGCATGCATACATACATGCATACATACATGCATACATACATACATACATACATACATACATACATACATTCATACATGCATACATACATTCATGCATACATTCATACATACATATATACATACATACATACATACATACATACATGCATACATACATGCATACACGCACACATAATTACGCCATTCCCTTACGGGGTAGGCAGTAAACTAAGTACGTAACTCAAAAAACAACTTCGTACTTAATCCATCCTAACTTAACTTTCTTCACACTTCCCTATCCTTGCATACTTCCTTCGCTTCAACAACATCCATTCATCGAACCATAAATGCTCTTTTATTCTTAAACTCTTAAATGTTTCTCTTTTTCACACATTCATCTAAAACATTTATCCACGTCTTATATGACCCACCACTTCCTTTTGAACCACATAATCTAACTTCATATATTTGCTTCTTCACTCGATCCACAATTATCCTCTCAACATGCCCAAACCAACGTAATACGCTTCTTTCACCGTGACCTATTGGATCCCCTTGTAAACCGCACCCCTTCAGCACCCATTCATTACTGACTCTGTCCATAGGATTATGTGAATAAATATATAATACTTTCCCCCCCACACCATCGCTGAACGCCCCCTGAGGGATAGGTAGCTGTCTCGTATTCAAGTGATTTCAGTTTGCCTAACAATCAGGAGAAATCCCAACACGTTGCTTTATTTTTGGAGTATTGTTCTACTAGAGCAGTGATTTTCCAACGTTTTCACTTGAGAAGTGTTCAGTGTCTCACGGATTAGCCCCCGTAATATAACACCTATCTGTCCCTTTGCGGGAACCAGAAATTCTATTCCTATATATTACGTGTTTATCAAGCAATACAATATAGCAATTTATTTTACTTAGTTTATTATCCATATTTCACATTTATGGGACAAAGTTCAACCATAATAAAATATGCGGACACATACAAAAAAAAGTGATTTTATTGTGAGCTAGTTAAATGTCTTGTTAGCGTGTCTGTCTACTGAGAGGTCCCGGGTTCGACCTCCGGCATGGCTGAAAAATGTATAATTGATGAAATGTGAACTTACTATTTCAAGAAATGAATTAACGGCCGAGAACTGGATATTGTGCCTGTCCTAGTATTAAGATATATGATAAGACATATGAAGCTAAAACAGGCCTAGCAAGCCGGTAGTGGAAAATATATGACTTGAATAAAAAAAACTGACCCAGGCCATATGCAGGAAACAGTAATGGATGTAAAGTAAAGTTAGCTATCCGATGTGTTTAAATTTTAATGTGCTACATTTGGTCAAATTAACAAAAATATTAGATATAAAAATTAGTTTTAATTAAACTATTTGTGAACATAATATAGTAACAGTTAAAAGTGAATAATTAAAAATATAAAACCTTGTCAGTCTCAAATTTTTCTCATCAATGGAGCAGGTTGGTGCTGCTTCTATTTTATCACAAGCTTAAAAAATATCCGGTCCTATGGAGGTCCATTTGAGCCGTAAGTCATGTTCCACATATCCAAACGGTTCCGCTTCTTTTTTTCTTCATTTCCACAAGAGTAGAAAATCCAACCTCGCATCTATACGTTATGTTGCTGGAAATGGCAGCAGATGCTTGATAACTTTGTAGGATAGTTCAGGCTAATCATGTTGAATATAAGCCCAAACATTTTGGAGATACTTTTCCTCAAAGATGACTTAAAGCTCCTCTCACACTGGCATAGTATCGTTAACGTACAGTGAGGACAGTAGCAGTATGGTAGCGGTATAGTAGCAGTATGGTAGCGGTATAGTAGCAGTATGGTATCGTATTTCCGCGACGGTCCCGCACATAGAGATCGTAGATTCGACGTGTGCCCCAAGTGCTTGTTTCCCCCACCGCACCCTATAATTCTCCTTCACCACCTGAGGGCAGCGCAGTTAAAAGAAGCGAGTGTATAGTTGCTGTTCTGTTAAATACAATGAGTGATACCTTTTTATTGTTGTTCTAATTATCGGATTCCAAACAGAAACAATAATGTGTCCTTCTAGATACTAAGAAAGATAGCTATAAAATTTCAGCCCACTCGGACTAATCGAAAAGGAAAACAATAATGCAACAATAGTCAATCTTGGCAATAATATAAGAAGCTGGTAGGTTGAAGAAAAACAAAATAGTTTGTGTGGCAGGAATAGAAATAGTAATGGAACGGGGTAAGGGGAGAGACCATCCATCAAGTTACTGGCAAGCCAGCTGCAGAATTGATTTGAATTGAATGTAATGCATTGAATAACATTAATTATATAATAAACTAAACTACAGTCCAATCATCATAGAAAGTGTTGTAACTGAAAGCTAACAGAAGTATTTTTTTGTACTACATACTTTGTTTTAAATTTACTAATGTCCCATGTTTAAAATAATAATTATTTGCCTAGTAATAGTATAATCCAAATAATGTGTAACAAACATTTCCAATAATACTTCCCTAAGAATTACTTTACCAAATGAACAAATTTATATTATCACTCTTACAGTGATGAATGGACTGTAGTTTATACTATATTTCATAAAAAACCATTTTTTAAGAAGCATAAAAAATATACAATGTCAAAAAAAAATTAATTTAAAGGATAATATATTTTATTTAATCGTGTTAGTAAAAAAAGCCTATGGCCTATTTAGTAAAGAATTTTTTTGTTTAAATTGTATGGTCTGGTCTCAACTGACGTTCAGCAATAATTAGCTCCTCTTCAAAATTGCCAAGTTCACAACTTACAACTCGAATACAAAACAACAATTCCACCTCGCCAAGAGTGTAAACCCTAGTGGACGAGAGGAGGGTGGGTTTGAGAGGGAGTAGTGGGGGGTAGGCAACGGCTGCCGTGACACTAACGTACGTGTGGGAAACCACGCACCGTACGTATACGCTACTATGCTGCTACCAGGGTGCTACAACGGTTGTCGGTGTACGCAGCTCCATAGCAAAGCATGGCAAGAGAAAAACATACGATACCGTACGTATATAATACTATGCCGGTGTGTGAGGACCTTAAGAGCCCCATCTAAAGATAGCATGATGAGCATGTCACACTCACGTGCTAGCAAAACAAATTATTCATCTCAAGAGATAGTGACGAATGGGTTCCTAATCCACTCTTTGGTTGCATCTGGCTCTTGAAATACTGTTTAATATTCTGTTGGAGCATTTTGATGGGATGCTTGAATATTTTTCACTATCACATCATCAATTTCTTCCCTCGAAGAGTGAAAATAGATGGTTTGGTGCACCGCACAGACTCTTTACCGTTTTTATCTTAAAAAAACATTTACTAAGAAATCGTAAAGTTTGTGAAACGAAAAGGTAGGTTTATACATTGTTGTAAAAAGACTACAACAAAGATAATAAATGAAATAATATACACACTTACTTACGTACTATATGGCATTAGGCACTAGGAACACACTTACCAAAAAAAATGAGAAAATATAAACTTCTTTGTCCACCAAAGAGCATAACAATCAAATTCATTTTCAAAGACCTGAACTAAAAATTATATATTATATTTCTGTAATTATTGGTTTAAAAAAAATGTATGCCACATAAAAGATTTTTATCTTTAATAGTATTATAGCTTTATAATGATAAGTTATTTCATGTCTCAAATATTTGCAGATAAATTATGAAAATTAGAAAATTTACCTCATGAAAAGTACCCTTAAAGTAATTTTCATTAGAAAATGAGTGTTACCATTCAGTTTATAATGATAAACAGTGTTTAAATATAAAATTTATTTAAAATCATTTGAGCGAATTTTAAGAAAATCAGGGACCTGGCAGTCTAGGGGTATGGTGTCGGAATTATATGCTCGGGGTCCGGGGTTCAATCTGCGGTCCCAGCACAGATTCATCTGATTGCCAAACCCTTCCTTCACCTCTGACAAGTCGTGTATTAATCACAACTTGTGAATGTGTGGAATGCGAGGCCTCCACCGTGGTTTGGATTCCACGTTAAACTGTAAGTCCTCCATTTCATCTCACAATCACCCTACCTTTACACATTAGCGTATAACCCGAATAGTTAGTAAGACGCGGCGCTGATAATAATGATAATAATAATCTAAGAAAATCGATTTGATCATTTTTTACCTTTCAGTAAACTACCCTTAAATTTAGGGTTAGATATCTAATTANTAATTACAAAAAAAAAAACTCAAGGGGGACCTTATGAAAGCCCCAGATACCAAGTTTTAGACCAATCGGTAAAATTTTATTAGCTCTATCCCAAGTTACATACAAACAGACAGATAGCATTGTGAAAACTATTTTTTTTTGTTTCAGGGGGTCATGAAACGTCGACATTTATCAAAATCTCGAGTTCAATTATTGTTTTACGTTCACAACACTTTTTCCCTGTGGTGTCGAAACTATTTGCGATCAAGCCGTTTTCACCATAGATCATAATGTTAAAATCAGTGATCTCTGTAATATACCGGATGGACATAAACACCCCCCTTGCAAAGGACCAAATCGTGACGCTAAATTGTGTCGTCTGCTTGCTAGCGAGGGGACAGATATAACGGTTTCTTTCAATGTTCTTGTGCAAAAACGTGTCTCGTGAGTTTTTTTTTAATAGTTTAGTGTTATACTCCACTTGATTGAAGACACATTTACATTAAAGGGTATACAATTCAGTTTTAAAGGTAATATTGTACAAATATAAATAACATCTTTGAAATATTAAAATATATAGCTAAACCCCATGTTGTTTACATTCTGCTAAGACTACAATATATTTAAAATTGGTTATTAGCTTATATAATGGTTCCAGAATCAATATTATATTTAAAGTTCGATAGCTAAAATGAAAAAAAGCTAGCTTCAAACTTAATTACATTCATTTGAATGACAAACTTTGTGCAGTAGTTTTACATTCATATTATCTTTTACGTTATAGGCTTGCATATTACAATATATTTAAATATGGCTCTTATCTTGTATAGCCTATTTCTTTCAGAAGTCATATTATATTTAATGTCCGCTAACTATAATGAGATAAGGTAGCTTAAAACTTAATTACATTCATTTGAGTAACAAACTTTGTGTAGTAGTTTTACATTCGAACTATAATTAATGTTATAGGGCTGGTAGAAAATATTACTATATTACAATGTATTTAAAGTTGGCTCTCAGCTTGTCGATTGCTTTCAGAAATCATATTATATTTAATGTTCAATAACTATAATTAAATAAAGTCGCTAAAAACCTGGTTACTTTTGTTTGAATGACAAACTTTGTGTAGAAGTCTTACGTTCAAACGATAGTTTAGCTTATAGGCTTAATAAGAAGTATTACTATTTTAGCCTAAATCTACTTATTTAAAGAAACAAGTCATGAGTGTTGAACTTAGTTATGCTCTTAAATTTTTTTATTATCCCATTTATTTCGTTTAATTAATCATTTATTGATATGTCTCATATATTTATAAAAATTAGCGAATTATGTCCAAATGGCACATCGTCTTGGATGTGTGTAAGAGAGAAAGACATACCCGAAAGTTTCCTTCTCTCTTACAAAATGGTGTGCAGATGACAGCTCGAAAATTGTATCTGCATATGTCCATCTATTTAGATTATAGAGCTCAATGGTTGAAATAAATTTTTAATTTAGTTTGGTTGTCATGGGAAGTAAATAAGAAGAGTTTGGTACCCACAATAAACTATTTTTCTCATGCAACCATGCTATATTAATTGTTTAATGTTATGATATGTTACTAATTAATAGATATCATGTCTTTATACATTTTTACTTATAAACCATTAATTATTTACAACACAAACTTTTGGAGAAACGCAGATATTTTATTATGCCCATTGAAAATAGTAGCATTGCACCCCTGAAGTGAAAGGCTTAAGTGTTTCAATACATTGATATATCCCTGAGCTCTTCTTGAATCAGCCATTTAAAATCATGGAAATTACTTTTACTGCCCTTGTCAGTGTCGTTAAAAATATTTTCATCTCATCCTTCAGCTCGAAGACTCTTGTAAACAACTTTCCTTTCGAGAGCCATTGTACTACTGTGAAAGTAAAGCCTGAAACTCACTCCCCATTTCTTCATACAACACTTTGAAAATTCGAGCACTTATTGTCCGTCACTTTATCGTATTTACAACATCCATAATTTGCTTCAAACCCAATTTCAGTTGACAACAAACTGTTCTCTGTGGATGTAACAGTGTGTGTGATCGCATTCAGAAGAAACCTTTCTCACACGTGTAGCAACGTCATTCCTTACCCCACACATTGTGGGTGCTTTACCAGTGATTATCCCCAAAGCACATTTTCTAGTGCACATTATGTGTTACGAAATAATCATTTATCAAACAAAAAAAATCTTTCCTGTGCTGTGGGTTTTAATGAATGGACATAATATCATCATTTTACACTTAATTTTCATGTATCTCACATATGTCAAAAGTTGGCACATATTTTACATGTCCATGGTTTCGTCCAACTGTAATGCAAAATACGTTCTAGTATGTACTCGACAAATCTACCAAAGAATGCATCCCTGGGACTTCAAGGCTTCTTGCTGTACATTTTGTGCTGGAGTAGCCTACAAATTGGATCAATTCCTTGTCGGTACATTTCATCGCATTAAACATGCACTCCCAAATTTCTACATCAGTGTAACCGGCGTTCTTAATTTTTTCCACGCAGGCCATCGTCGCTTAATAACGCGTTTCCATGATCTCGTAAGAACTGTTTTTGATATGGGTGTTCCTATCAGAATAACAGAGGGGACACCCATGCCAGTAACAGACCCAAAACTAGAAGATGGTGATGGCATCCCCAGTTTTAACAATGCCAACTACACGTCGCCTTAGCACATACTGCTAAAGGCCGTTGCCTGAATGAAGTATTGAGTCTTGGCGCTGGTGGACCTCCCAGAAAAGCCATTTTACGGTGACGTGCGACTGTTTGTCTGCACACCGGTAGCCACTATTAGTTATGATACCGACATTATCTTCCTTAAGGTGACTCCGAAGATAAACCAACATGGCCGCTCCTGCAATATTACACGCCTCTCTGGAAAGTCCACCCTATAGTTTGCAATGAGCATGTCTCTAAGATTTAGGCAGGATTTCAGTAGGATTTCTACAATACATTTCTAACTCAAGGATGAAATCAAAGACGCAATTCTCTTTGACCAGCGTGTCATACCACACACAAAAGCTCTCCCATCCCTTTACCGACATTTCACCAACGCCGTTGTCCTCCTTTGATGGCAAAAGACCCCTCTACCCTACGTTTTTTTTTCTTATTGAATAAATGGAGGAAATATCGCTTGGCCAAGGACTTGTCTAAACCAAATATTTTGGTCATCCTGGACAACACCATCGGTAAAATGTTCAGTGAGTCGATACATTTGGAGACCCTTGGATCATTAAGGTCCCCGGTTCAATTCCTGTGTATAGGTAATGTTTGTACAGATAGGTCTCGCATCCATTCCTACGCGCACTAAACACAGGGATAGTTTTGGGTCTTGTGAAAGGCTTAGCCCCCTCTTTGCCCATAGTGGGCAAACTGACCCATGGGGCTAATGTGTATCTTCCACTCTCTCTCCCCAAGCACTTGTTAGAACAATCCTTTATTCCTACGGTGGATCAGTATGTTGAAGTACATTCGTGTGTGTGTGTGTTGCCGATGGTTTTGGAATGTATTAGGGGTGTGATGTAAATTTCCGTTTTGCACCACACTTCATTTATTCATACGGCAGACCAGAACAAAGCTTTAGTCAACATTCTAGTTCAATAAGTTTGGCTTTATTTCGGTCACCTGGACACATGTGGGTGCATTTTACTGCCTTCAGTATTTTTGGTGATGACTGTAAAATTGTTGAGTGTATATCTTTGTGGTTCTATTCTGTATAAGTCAGTGGTGTGATCGTTTAGAGGTTTTGTGGCCTACTCGTTAAGAAACGGTCAACTTTGCATGTACTTCCTTGTTTACCCCCCTCCTACCTACCTTTAGTTACAATGACGTGATCGCTCAATAGTTTTGTGTCCTCAAGCAAGAGCCGTACTTCCAATAACTACCCTATCACTTGTATTTCAGTCATTATTGACCAGGCTTCCATTGAAAGACGACGCAATAAAGACTTCCTCCTGAAACCAATAGGCATCGTCACATTGGGTGTGGGCAATCTCCTAGATCTCTCCAAGTACAGGCTTTCTAATATGTTCAGAGTACGATCCCTCATCCATAGGGTTGTTAGAGGATGGCAAACATGCCCCAAAATTTTTTTTACAATGGGGACATAGCCCAATCCCTCCTCTATGTTTTAAGATTCCTTAAAACATAGGGGAGAGATTGGGCTATGTCCCAATTGTAAAAAAATCCCATCTCAATCTTTTTTCGCTCAGAAATAAGAAGGGGTGGGATGGGACTGGGTGGGTAGGGGTAAATACTCCATCACCAGAATTAAGAAAGTATTTCAATTGACAGAAAATAGTGCCTGCTGGGCATCCGATGACCTACTAGGCTGTCAGTTGTGTCTTACTACTGCTGTCTGTTGATCACTAGCTGATATGTTGGACACACAGAAGCTAATAATAAATCCCGTATGCACCGCGGGAAAACTGAACACTAAACTATAATATTGTATAGTGATAATAACATACACTGGTGTGCACGTGGACCAAGGTGTCAGTCTAAACCTATTTAGTTTGTCGGTGACGAGAAGGTCAAGGTCAGAATCTCAGCTGAATGTTTTAGGTTCTACTTTCATAAATGATTTACCCCTCTCCCTGCAAACTCAAATATGGATATATTTTCTCTGAATTTTATCTCCGTTTTCCCTATTCTATTGATAAAAATATGTGGATAGCTTGGCTGGGAAGTAAGAAGTTACGCATGTAATAAAATAATAATAGCGATGTATTTATAGTAGAATCGTTATAAGGAGATATTTATTTGATAGTTCAAGATATACTTTAATGCATTATTACGGTAAAAATATGTATTCTGCAGCTGTCACAGTTGAAAATGTTGTTATCTGTAAAATAAATGACATTTTTCAAGTAACCATTTGTCAATGTTTTATACGTGGCTTTTTTTCCACCTTGTTATCTGCCATTGAACTTGTCAGTTGAAAAATGGATAATTTGATGCTTGAAGGCTTTTTATATTACGAAATGTGAACAAGGACAGTACATCTAAAAGCATGTGCGTGACAAGAACACGTGAATATGTGGATGGTTGAGCGTGCAGGAACTATGTATTAGAGCCACAACACTTAGAAAGCGATATAATATCCTTTGAATTCAGTGCTGAATTTTTGCAATCTATTATATAGCCAGAAGAAAACCAGGTGAGATAGTTAAATATTGGCAGTAATGCTCCTATGAACTACTTACAGGCCGGGTGTTCTGAGGGTTGTTTTTAATGAAATAATTTAGCTCCGTCCAGAAAATGTGTGTACAATTCCTCTAAATTCTACCCTTCTAATTCCTATCCCCCTAGCGTAATTTATAAACATGCATAAGTTGTAGCAAGGACGGTTAGTAATACGGGGTGAAAAAAATATACTTGGTAAGATAAAAATCTTATTTGTGCTGTGAATGTTATTCAGTGCTTGATTATTTTATGTTTTATCCGTATTTATAAAATGAAGAGTTTATTTGTCTGTCTGTCAGGAGCATTGCGTGATATCTACCATAAGCAGAGGTCTGCTATTTTAAAACTAATGGCCCTGTGTATAAACTGTGCATCTTGAAGCTGGAATTTTTATTAGATTTTTAAAATTCATTAAAATTTGTATCGGAAGAATTAAAGTGAAGAGATTTTTATTGTCCGTTTGAAGCAAAGAAAAGCGTTTCCCGGGGTAACGATGCAATTAATTAAGCGGCTACCCCAAACTTCACCGAGTACCTCTTTTAGTTAAAAATAAATGGAAAAAACAATGTTTACAATTTTCAAGAGTTGAATTTATTTATATTAAAATTTGAGTGAATGATAGATAATATGTTGAACCGTGTTTCAAAATTGAAATATACTTAGACAAATATAACATAATGGGTTTATGTTTATTTTTTTATTAGTGGATCGTTGCAGTGATGGCTGCAGATTATCGAGCTAAAATTTATTCAAAACTTTTTATATGGAGAAATTCAATAAAACGAAGCCTCCGTCGACTTTCTGGCTAAAGGTTTACTCTTTAAAAGTTATAAACTTTCCAAGATAATGTGTATTTTTCCCCATCACACTGCGACGATAACTGTAAAACTAGCCCTTTCCCAGCTCCAAGCTCTATTGGTTTCACCACAACACTTAAGTAAGAATTTAATTTTTTAGGAATGAGAAAGGTTATATTTATAGGAAGTGTACCCGCATTTTCGTGGCAGGAGAGTGGAAAACCTCCATTAGTACACCCAATCGTGGTTATAACCTCAGTCTTCCCGTCATCGGTCGAGAGTATTGTCCTAGACCTTGCAACTACCGGAGCGGGTAAGAATTGGCTGTTTTTATTAAATGTAACCGAGAGAAATGTTTTATTTATCGATATACTATCATATACTAATCAGGGTTAACATGATGATAAAAAATAGTAACTATAAAGAAGAGCCATTGTGCCCATTTCATGGGTTCAAATCCAACCTAGGTTAACGGATTTTTCCTGTGCGATAAAAATACGTAACACATATTTCTTCGTAGGGGAGGTAAGGCCGTTGGTCTCATGTCGATTTGCAATGTAAAATAACCCTGGAAGGAATGTTAAAATACTTTTCCCGACAGAATTGGTTGATCCTTTTACTCTCGCTCTGAGAAACTCCCTTGTGCTGATATAATCAATCGTTTTGGAAAAATGCACGTTGATACTTCAAATAAATAATAAATAGCATTACGCCCACAGCATAAAAGCTGGAAGGAAATACGCTCGGAAAATCGCGTTTTTGTTGGAAGCTACAATTTTTGCCGACGTATTAAACTCCTACATTTTAAAATTTGTGTTTGTTTGTCCAAATCTGTTTAGTTGTTTTCTCGTACTTTCAACTTTCTTAAATAGGCTTATCTAATTATCTAATTAGATATAAATGACGCAAATAAGTATGTATGTTCTATCATCCGCTCTGAAGCTTAGGCACTGAAGAAGGGAAACAAGGAGTGAGGTAGTAGTTTCCCGTTGTTTTTCTCACTGGGATAGGAAGTACTGTTGCACACCAGTCTGCAAGCCCACATGAATGCATACACACACCTTCACTCCATCAATCACAAGATCTGTCTGTATATTGAATGTTATTATTACTAACGTTCATACCTCTGACACTTTCATATTCCGCAGAGCCATAAGTGAGACTGGGGCATATCAATGTAACAACTTGCTTTTGCCCATAACAGAGAATACAGTTCATTGAAAACACAGTACCTGACCAGAAATGGATCTGGGCTATGGGCCCTACTCAAATTGGGAATATATTCTCTGTCGAACATATATATTTTTGTATCCTTTTAATAATAGCACCTCTTTCTACTGGGATACATATTTTAACATAATAACAAAACTTTGCTAAATTTTCTACTATGGCAGATATAATTTATTTTATTTTAAACAACAAATTATTTCAAGAAAGAAATAGTACACCTTAAGACTAAATGGTTTTCTAATTCCCACTTCCTAATGCTTCACGTCTTACTACCCATCTGGACTAAACAGATAATTACGATATTAGGGTAAGTACAAGGAAGAGTGAAGATTGAAGAAACCGTTTAGCAAAAAAAACGCCTGAGTAAACTCATCCGAGAATCGAACCTTGACCTCCCCATCACCTTTAAGCCAGACTGGTTGAGAATGACCCCCTTATTACAGTTACAGACCATTAAGGGGTGTACATTGTCCCCTAAAGTTAACCAATTGAAAATACAAAAACAAAATTAAGGTATAAACTGATATTACTTAATGTTACTTGTTAGTGGTTAGACTAAAAAAAACTAGCATTTGTGGCATTTATTGGCATAAAGCTACAAAAATAGAGAAAATAAATAAGACTGATCTCTAAAAATAACAACAATCATGAGTGAACTCACCATAGCCCCATTCAGCAGTGGCCCCTCCCAAGTGTACTTCACGCACAACACAACATGCCACGAGAATATCAACAACAGACTAAAACTAACAAACTGTGTGTAGGCTCGCACTATGAATTATCATGAGGCATGCTGTGAAAAGTGTGACGTACATCCGTTGTAAGGCGATGATGTGGCCAAAAAACTATTGCTCCGTCTCCATCCACAACATGCTCGAATATTCTACCTCCATCTAGTTACCCCTTCCCCCTCTTCCTTGTGTGTTCACCTCTGTTTTCACTACCCCTCTTCCCCCATTCCGAGCCTGAATAGAAACGTATATATTGATGTAACTCGTATTGGTATGGCACTCTTGTCAGGATACCGTCCTTGGACACATCTTGGTGTCAAAGTTGTTCATAAGGTATACATTACGTTTCGGCTTTTATTCTCTCAAAATTTCTTTTCGGCCATAAATATTTTTATTTAATTTAAATTATATGATCATGGTTAGGGATAGTGTATTTGATCTTGAACTGGTTATAAATTGGATTAATTATGTTAAATTGTATTAGCGAGTTTGTTACATTGGCAAAATAAAAGCGAAGTTCCCTTTTTTTGAACTCAAAGGTTTAACTACTTTTTCTCGGTCTAATATCAGGGATAGGATATTGATAATTCCTTTTGGAGTTTTTGAGTGGACTATTATTGCACGTAATGTATACCCTGTATGGCGTAAAATGTCAAGGTTTTTTCAATGTTAGATTTAGGCAAAATAGAAAACTTAGAGCCCATCTGGATGTAAAATTAGATTATTACTCTTTAAATTTTTGGGGCTTTTCCCCTTTTGTAATGTGTTGTATTGCGCTAACGTGTATTTATGTTGACAAGAAAGACTATTACTGTATTTATTATAAACAAGCTTTAATACTACTGAGGATGGTCGCTGAGGCCTGTTGGGATTAGTTTTCTACTGCTATACTTAAGTATTGATATTCGTATTCAAATCTGCGTGATTGTGCAGACCCATCGTTATTACTTTTCTAATAATTACTATATATTTATAGTTAGCTTTGGATTTTTAGCGAGACCCATTGTTGTCATATTTACAATATTCTTTATAATATATATATTTATATTTTTCCTTAAAATGAAGGGGGATTGTTAAAAATAAACAATTGTTATTTTCCTTTAATATACACTTATGTTCATAAATTTATCTCACGGTTTAACTTTTTTTATTATTATATCATTTATCTACTGTTTATCAAAATAAACTATTTAAAATCTTATGTTAATGTCTAGTTTCTCTTATAGTATTCCGATATAGGATCTAATTGAATTAAATATGTCCCTCCTCGACCTTTATTTTGGCTAAATTTTGAGTCCTCTAAATAATATTTGTAAAGTGGGTTCATGGAAGCAGAATGAGCTATATGCCGGAGTACGGCCTATTTGTCATATGACGTCCTATCGGCTCCTCTGCAATTATTGTTTGTTTTTGGTATTTTATATTTACATTAAAATATTGTGTGCCCGCCTTTATTCTCAGGAGAATAAGGGTGGTGTTACACTTTCAAATATATTTAATTGAATCTTTTTTCCTTTGATATCAGTGCTAAAGTGAGTAAATAATAATCCATTTCCTTGTGTGTAATTAAAGTTAAACTGAGGTCATAGCCACGCGTGGTGTATGACTCTGACCCGGGACTCAAAAGTTGGTTGTTACGGTCACACGGTTAAGTAAGAGATGTGAGAAATGCGAGTTACATGCAATGCTCTTGCAATTTTCATAGCAACAATTCTTTTGACCAAAATAAATTAAATTAATATCACTCCAGTAGAATTTTCTACACGTGGTTAGATCAACAGTTGTTGAATATCTCTCAGAAGCATAGTGGCATTAGATTAGAAACTTTTTTAACAAAGAAAAAAATTGTAATTTCGGCTTAGAACACTCTTGACATATATTAAACAACTGTTGAGGTCATCATGTGAAGAAAATTAGACTCTATGTTTCTACTAGAGCATTATTGTTTTATTTTGGACAAAAATGTTTTGCGATAAAAATTGCAAAAACACCGCCCACAAATCGAGTTCCCTTCACTTTCACCTCAATTGTTTTAGTGAGTGCGCTTAACAAACAAGTTGTTAACAGTTAATCTAAGAGAAATGGATCAGGAAAGTAATTTAAAGAGATTACATCTATGTGACGAGAGAATGGAAAATTCACAGTGATAACCCACATGTTAAAAATACTTTAAAAGTGCTAGGCCAGGATTCCAAAAATGTTGGCGTAGTTAACAAACATGCGAAAAACTCGGTAGTAAGACTGTATGCTTAAAATATATGGGCATATCCTCGGTGTGATACAATCTTTAATTATTATTTTAATATTCCGTTTGGGTAGAACTTTGGAAATCATTGTTACAAGGAATCGCTTCACGTATTTAATAAATAGATAGTTTTAATAATTAAGTAACCCCTTTGGTCCATACCAATTTTAAATGAGGATATCTGATTTAGTTATACAGGATGTATTTTAATTGGTGTCAAATATTCTAGGGACGTATTCCCCTCCATAAAACAGTAGGAAAAGTTCATACAAACATGGCTCTAGAAACGCTTAATTTCTGAGCAATCCAACAGAAGAAATAATGCAATTAAACAAGAAAAAGTTTAATATGAACAAACATAATATCATAAGCGAGAAGATTATTTAGCAAAAACAATTAAAAATTGTGTTCTTATGCTTTGATATAGGCCAATCTTCTGAGCCTTCGTTCCATGCTTTGTAGTACTTTGTTGAATACACCTGAGGTGCGACGCCACGTATATGCTCACATCCATTTACGATATGCTCTCACGTCAACATCAGGCACAGGATTCACGTAACCAATTGACTTTAAATATCCCCAGTGATAAAAATCCATCGGTTAGTTTTTTTCAAATTCACCCTTCCTCATCCTATATTTCACTAGCGTGGTCGTCTAGCCCTCTCGGGTATTAAAAGGACAGACACAACATCCTGTCCCTGGACGTTAATTTATCGATGTGAAAGGTTAAACCCATATTATCATCAATGATAAATTATCGGCCATGCCGGGAATCGTACCCGGGACCCTTAGCTCAATAAGAAGACATGCTACCAACTGAGAAAAGGTGTCGGACTTTTCACCCTTACCCCTTAAATTTGGTGATCAAGCAAGCTAATCACAGAATTCCCCACGACCAACCAATCTTTGAATAAAACCTTTAATAACTCTAAAATGTAGTGTTTCTAGACCCACGTTTATTTTTAATTTTCCTAGTGCTTGGTGGATGGGAATACGTCCTTGGAATATTTGACACAAATTAAAATGTTTCAAGGATACATTTATTGAATAATACATTTACTTTAGGATAGATTTTATTTGAGTATACTTTGTGTTTAAATAACTGAATGCGCAGGGTCATGACGGGTCAGTTAACCACCTAATCTTTAGCAAAATCCTTACTGATAAGTGATAACAATTAGAAATCTAAAACTTATAAGATGTTAATGACGTCATATTTTTTGTTCTGAACTTTATTTTAATTCTGAACAAGATACTAAAATATTTTGAGCTAGCTTGATTATAAAAAAATAATTAATTTTTCATGATTATTATGTTTAGTTTTTAAGTTTTATAGGATATTTAAACCAGATTTAGAACAAATTCAAACTAAATTTAGGGCATAAAATAATGCATAACCTATTTTAAATAATGTTGTGGAAAAATAAGTCTCACTGCCAATGAAATATTATTTAATATTTAACGATATTGTAATAATATTTACTTACTAATGAGTAGATGGTTTTGCGATGTCTAAAAAACATATCAATAATATTATGATCTTATAGGTGGAAATTAACTTTGGTACGGACATAGCCCTACAATGGGGAGCGCACTTCAATTAAATACTTAATTTAAATTATAACGCTTGCCGCACACCTAATCGGAAATTATTTATTACATGCATTTCAATGGAGGCTCGCACACTTGCTCGGATCGGGTCAGTAACGTTATGTCCAGTCGCAACAGAACGAATCGGTTTGCCATGGAGGGAATAATTGGCCTGCATGTTACATTTTATAAACATTATCATATTGTCCATCTTTGATTCATTATGCATTAATACTTTAAAGTAAATGAAATAATGAATCATCTTAATTCAAATTTCTGCCAGTTAGTGGAGGTTAGTGGAGGTGTTTCGAAACTCTAGTATCGTTAGTTTATTGGCGGCTTTGTTTGGCTCTAACTATAAGGTCTGTTTTCATACACTTTAATTATTTTATGTCTTTTAAAAAATATATTTCTTTGTATTTAGAGTAGCAAGTGTTTTGACCGTTCCGCACGTGCATTTGCTATTTTCCTGAAACTGGTTGATCACAACAGAACCATAACTATACCCTGATTTTGGTTGGAAGAACAGTAGAGAAAACACAAACATATTTCTTTGCGGCCAACATCGACAGTATTTATTTATTTTATTGGTGTTATTTTATAGGTATTGATAATATCTACCAAATGTGATAGCTTCAAATAACATGACTTCATGTATGAATATATTAAAATGGTTTTAGTAACTTTAGTAACTAACTTCTACTGTTCTTCCTATCAAAATCATACTATAATTAGAAATAATAAACATACCCCCCCCCCTCTTCACTGCTGCTATCACTCATCTTCAATTTAAATATTATATACCCTCTTTGACTGCTTCCTTCCGACTGACGAAAATTCCGAACAATTGTGCGGACAAAACTCTTCTCCGTCCTTAGGATTCCGATTCCGAGCGTTCCGATATGTTTAAATGTGCGGCAAGCTTAATAGCATTTGAACTATTTATCCAAGAATTTCAAGCAACTTCAACCGATGTAGTGTGTATTTTTTTTAAACTTACTCATACATTCTAACTTACAAAGGCAAGTTTTGATATTTGTAAGGTCATAATTTGTATTCACGTTTCATTTTCTTCCTATGACATTGATATCTCATATCCAAAAAGTCGCTCTAAAACCGGTTTGAAACTACTCGATGTGGTGAGGTTAAAAGGCCAGCGTGAGAGGTTATTTGACGTTTGACCAACTACGTGAAGAAAATTACTTTTTTCAGTCTCTTAACCCATTCTAAGGGTGATTAGTACTTGAGAGCGCTCTTATAGTGACATCCATTGTCCACATAACTATCTCACGGCTGATTAACCAGGATATTAATTATTATATGACTTCGTTCGGACCAGAAATCACATAATAATTCCAGTGATATACATTTTGACAACAGTTCCCCATACAAACAGGGACAACCTGCTTCGGTAGCCCCATGGTCTAAGGCGTCATTTTTATAATAGAATAAACTGCCGATGGCAGGGAGATTGGCGTTCAAGTCCCAGTCGTGTGAACTGAGGGTGGTTTTCGCTTAATGGTTTTCCACACTTCCTCCACGCAAATGCAGGTACACAACTTTTTAATTCCACCTTACTTATCCCTAGCTCATTATTGTAACTATTACATATGCGTATAGTCTAAACAGGTAGTAAAACGTTGTGCTAAAAAAAAATAGGTGTTAGTTTATTTTAAATTCTCCCTTCCTCATCCTATATTTCATTAGTGTGGTTATCTTAGTCTATCCCACTCGGGTATTAAAAGTACAGGAACAACATCCGGTCCCTGGACGTTAATTTATCGATGTGAAAGGTTAAACCCATATTATCATCAATGATAAATTATCGGCCATGCCGGGAATCATACCCTGGACCCTTAACTCAGTAGACAGACACGCTACCAACTGAGCAAAGGTGTCGGACTTTTCATCTTTACCCCTTAAATTAAATCTATTATAACCTCTTTGCTAAAAACAGCAATTAAAAGAAAAGCTTGGCGTCCTTGAAAATAGCCCAATGCTAACAAATTCTACTAAAAACATCCTGTTCGCATTATTGTACATTGTAATCGCTTGTTTGGATACAGGTTTGCTCGCAAGCGATCCTCTAGGAATGTTGACGTTTCAAGGTGGTGGTAGAAACGCTTTCCAATACCTCAAGATAATTTGGTTCATCTACACATTCAAGAGACTCTCTTTCAAAGACGATCGAACACTGCTGTAACAGCTCTATAATATTGCTGGAATAATTTTTGTTTTTACGTATTTTATATTTTATAGATCCATAAATGAAATCAGTGATGTTCGATTTCCCTTATATTCTTTTGTATTAATAAAATAAAAAGTTTGTCTGTCATGAGCACTGTCTATATAATGCACACAGAAGACTGAAATTTTAAAACTCAGTAGCCCCCGGGCACAAAAATGTTTACCTTGAGACCAGATTTTTATTTAAATTAATTAAAAATCAGATCGGAAGCAAAAAGGTCACAAGAAAAAACATTTATCACGAGCAAAGCCGGGTTCTTAACTAATTTATGACCTGCTCGGTGGTTACATAGTCTAAGGCGTCACTCTCAATTTGGTCTAGATTTACTATGGCAGGGAGATCGGGGTTTGAATCCCGGTTGTGTGTACTGAGTGTAGTTCTTTCCAAAATGGTTTTGCACTCTTCTTCCACGCAAATGCGGGTAAACTGCCTCTAAATTCAACCTTCCTCGCCAGTTAACTCGCCAACTTGATTAGTGCATATGCGTACAGCCTGAACAGGTAGTAAGAGGTAGTACTAAAATACACTAGTTTATTATATAACCAATTTAGTCTCACAAAACATTCCAAATTACTTAATTTGGGGTGCAAGGGAAGGAGAATTAAGTTCAGTATTATTTATAGTTTTTATAAAACAAATTCGGCCTAAATAAATAACACTTTGCTTAAGTAGATTTATTTATATTAATTTTACACACATATTGTTATTTCCCACAGCTGTTTCTGATTAATTCGTCATAAGCATTGCAGAATTAAAACATAGTGTACTTCTCCTCTTCATTTACAATGTTTGTCAACGAATGCCACCATGCTCCCGTTCCCTTTCGCCACACTTTAACGACTCGTAACAGTAAATGAGCTTTATTTACACAGTTAATTATATTGACCATTGATTTAAATACAAGTTTGAAATAAAAACTAAAAATATACATTAACGTTAAAATATAAGGCTCAAGAAGATTACAACTACGATAATAGCAAACATTTTCTTAGGAAATTCGGTAAAAATAAAATGAGGGTTTATGGTTGTAATAAAATAATGTATTTAATATATTTATAGGGATATAACTAATGAATATAAATATAATTGAAGTATATATATATATATATATATATATATATTATGTGTCTGTGTGTTTATATGAGTATGTATGAACTCCAATAAAACGCCTATATAAAATCTATTGGGTCTTCGCGCGTCCTTTCAGGGTGTTTTCTCCCACTTCCCGATAACACAGAGAGCTTAAATTTGGTAAGGACGTTCTGGAGTTTGCCATGTATAAAATAAATAATCCTAGACTTGAAAAATCCAAGGCAGTAGATGCAAACTATCCCTATAATCTAGCAGACCCATGGACACAAATTGCTCTACCTCCTGATATATACAACTTCAATAATTAGATAAAAACAACAGAATCTGCGCGAAATATTAAATGGCACCTGTAGGCGGAAATCTGAAGATCTGAAGAAAATCAGCCAAATCGTCAAGAATTTAAAGACGTGCACATAAATAAGGAGATAATCTCTCAACGTTGTCCTGACTAATTGAAGTGAAGCTATGGGCAGAGCAAGACACTCAATCCTGTCGGAGAGCACACGCTCATCGCACAATTGCATCTTAGCCTTGGACTAGTACGATTGTTTGAACCAATCAGGGCTCTAAAGATACTGCTCATGTCGTGACACTGATATTGTTGGCCACAAAGAGTCACTACAGTACCGTTTTCAAAGTAAGAGCCTTTTAGAAAACGTAAAAAATTGATAACATTTTACTATTTCCTAACATTATTTAATAAACCTTCTAACGAAAGTGACAGCAGCACATCACCAGACTTGGCGTACACATACGGTAAAGGAGTTATAAAAACATTTCTAGCTCTGAGATAAGGCTTTTTCTATGAACATTCGACTGTGAAACTCTAATAAATAAGTTTCTTACTCTCTCTTGACACCTCAGAGAGAAAGTATTGTGATCGTTAAATAACTGTGCTTGAGATTTTGATAAATGTCGACGTTTCATGACCCCATGAAACAAAAAATAATGTGTTTTTCGCAATGCGGTCTGTCTGCCTGGCTGTCGGTCTGTGTGGCCGTCTTTCTCTCTGTCTGTCTGTACCTCGAACTAGAGCTGGAATATTTTACCGATTGAACTAGAACTTGGTATCTGAGGTTTTCATAAGGTCCCCCAGATACATTTTTAGAATTATATTTCCAACCCTAAATTTAAGAGTAGTTTACTGAAGGTAAAAAAGAGAAAAATCGATTTTATCGAAATTCGCTTTAACAATTTTGATTAAATTTCATATCTAGACATTGTTTATCATTATAAGCAAGATGACAGCACTCATTTTCTCTTGAAAATGACTTTGAGGGTACTTTATATGGGGGAAACTTTCCAATTTTGATCGTTTCTCCACAACTATTTGAAATAGGAAATAACTTATTTTAAAGTTGTAGTTCTGTTAAATATAACAAAATAATATTTGGAATATATTTTTATAAAACCAATAGTTTCTGAGCTATAATCAGATATATATATATACTTATTAGTTCAGGACTTTGTAAATGAATTAAGTTATTATTCTCTTTGGTGGACAAAGGTGTTTCTTTTTTCTAACCACCTCAAGTACAGCCAACTGGGATTCAAACCTTGACCTCTCTGTTACCGACCATCCATTCTATTACAATCCTCACGCCTTGGACCATGTGACCACAATAGTGAGTGGACGTTGCTTCGTAGAAACAATTGTTTTTTTAGTTTCGAAAACTTTATTTTATAGAATCTATTTTAAGAAAGTAGACTTGTTTACTCCTTTTGTAAGTATAAAATATAAAAATTCACACTTTTAATCTGTCAGTATGTTTTTATTTTTTTCGTAGTCAAGTTCATTGCTTCAACTTACATTTATCGGAACTACACTCATTTGACTACTTCATCATACTGTCATGCTTCGACACCAATTTGAGCCTCCGGGGGGGCTGTTGGTAGTTCAGATACCGAGTGTTGTCAGTTGTGCTTCAATATCGGCGGTGCGATCAGTACCTAGGAGTGTACAAGTAGGGGCTTTCAGATTTAAATGTTTATCAGACACACACAGAAATATACTCTCCAAAAAATATATGTATTTACAAATATATATGTTACTCGGCTGGTGTCCCACCAATGACTGGATGTTCAGCCAAAAGTTCGCCGAGACATCCAAACTACTCCTGGCCTGAACACGAACAACGCAGGTATCGATTGTACGGTGCAACGTATAAAGTTGCACAGCAGCTAGTATTTTGAAGTTCAGTTTTCATAGACACCACTTCGCTCATTATGTTCTACGATGGCGTCAACATCATCAAATAAGGAATTAATTAATTTATACTTGCATACCGCAAAATTCTGGAACTTTGGAAAGTGAAAACACGAAGAGTATATGAATCGTAAATTGAAAAACGTGGGTTACGAAGTTCTTCTTAAAAAACAAAAATTCGAAGAAATTACGTTTTCTCTAATTCAATTTCTGTAATTTATTTTCATACAATAATTATTTTGGATAACACGATGCTCCCACAGCTTTTATTCCCTGCAAATAAAATCTTGCTGATGCGTTCACAATCCTGTTGAACATTGTTTGGGTTCATTATGTCGTGCGACAGAGGCTAGCACTTTTTGGGTTTTAAAAACTAATGTGCGTTCTGAAATGATTTGCTAATAATTTAAAAATATTGTTGAAAAACTACCACAAAATTTATATCTCTATATACTGTACACTGTTTTAACATTTTTATTTAAGCTTTTATACCAAGAATTGTTGAAAATACTTCAAAAAATGTGCATTAAAAAACTATTGAAGTTTTATCTTCTACTAAACCCTTAACAATCTGATAAACATATACGATTTGAAATTTCGTCATACAACAATGCATAGGCTTGTAATGTGCAAGATCATCAATGATTATTGGTTTAGAACTGTGAAAAGGTATTTAACAGATATTAAAGTAGTTTTTTTCCAAAATAAATAAAATACTCTAAAATTAGGTTTATTCTTTACAAACAAAAAAGTCTTACTCAAATCATTTATAAAATCTTTTTGTATTGTGTATCTTCTCATAGGTTATCTTGGCAGCCAAGCTTCTGTAAAAAAAATAATCAGAGTGTATTTAAAATTTAAAATAGCGCAGAATAATATTTTTATGCAGGAACGGCAATTTATTTGACAAACGTAGTTTCTTTACTTAGATAAATAATTTGTTGATCTACTTACATTACTTCGCCCACTGAAGCTTGTTGCAAATAGTCTACACTCACTCGATATATTTTGTTGCTACACACTCCAAAACATTTTTAACTGTTCTATAACATTTCAAAATGTTTCCATAAACACAGCTCCGTAGTTTACTATAGTATAGAACCATACCAACCTGTTTACTATTTAGAACTAAATAGTAGTAATGCTTGTTTCAACAATGCTCATTTCTGTGATTCTGGTAGGACAGGATGTAGAGTGTAATTGGCGTACGATGGTAAAAATTATGTGATATGAATAAAAATAAGTATTTACTTTTTACTAAATTTTCAGAGGAGTCACTTTGGTTTGTACGAATAAAAATTTAGACGCAATTGCTCATAAATGAGTATTTACTCTAGAATACAATTAGTTTTACTCAGCCTCTAACCAGAACGGGTAGTCAGACACGGTGCTAAAAAAAAATATTTACTCTGCTTTTTATGGATAAAAATACCAATGAAACAATAATTATTCAGAGTAAATACTCAAATAATTTTAAGCTACCTGCTCAAATTTGATGGCGAGATAGGTCTAGTTAAACATGACATAGTTTATGAGAATTCTAAACTGAACAAAATAATATAGAGGTATTTCCAAGTCTATCATTTATTTTCGAATGTAAATAAAATTGTACAAACAATGTTTATACAACAATGAAACAAGCTTTGTCCAGCTTTGGTCCCCTATTATGTATATAACAAGAGAATACGTCACCAAACTACTATGTTTAAAGCTTTTGTTAAAGTGCTGGATGCATTCATGTAGAAATTACCTTTGTGGATTAAATTCCCTACAAATCTGAGTGGATTACACAATGCTAGTGAGGAATAGTACGTGAAACATTCAACCGCAAAGCGCTGTAATCTCTGCATGAGGGTGAGAAGAGAACTGACACTGTGGTCATTATTTTTTTGTAACACATTTGATAATATTTCTGGCGTTATCGTCTGTTGGAGAGAGTAAACTTAGGTCTACATTTTCAAACTTGGGGATATCTTGCTTGCATCTGTTCCGTTTAAATTGTTGAAAAAATTTCCGGGAAAAATGTAATATAATTAAGTTAAATCTCTAGAAACAATCAGTAACTTGACCATCCTTGTCGGTAGGAAACAGTCGTCCTCGCTACGAAGACAGGGACGTAGCGTGATGTTTCCTTCACAAGTGCGGCAGGTCATGGTGGGAAGGAACAAGTCGGGCGTAGCGCCAAAATGGGCGAATTGCTCCCAACTGGATGATGACGTTGATTACGATGATGGGCTGTTCGAGGGAGGAAATGTACCACGAAGGGGGAAGGAGGCAAGGAATTGTTTCGAAAGTGGGATAAGTATAGTTGGAACGTTGTAGAAAAGAAACTTACCCAAGAGTATCAAAAGCTATTGAATAAATTTCACATATTCATGCGCCAAGCAATCCATGTGTTATGTTGCAGTCGCATTGAGCCACTGGATCTTAAGGCGTCTGCCTTGGTCAGTAAGAAATTTCAATCGTTGTCAGTCCACACGGCTTAAAATATAATGGCCCGTGTCATATTCTGAAAATACTTTTGTATTCTGTCTAAGCTTATACCATCTTTCACCCTCAACTTAAAATTTCCCTTATCCACTTCGGTGTCCGCATGGTCTTAGGCGCCGCTCTCACAATAGACAAGACTGCTGAAGATGGTGAGATCCTGGTTCGATCCCGGTCGGATGTACTGAGGGTGGTTTTCCTTAAATGGTTGTTCACCCTACTTTCACGCAAATGTGGGTACAATTCCTATGAATTTAACCTTTCTAATCCTTAAAACATTAGTGAAATCAGTAAATAATAGATTTTGTCATGCTAATAAGAAAGAGAGGGAACAAAATTATAGAACTTATCTCAAGGTAAAGAGTTAAACTCACTGCTAGTTCTCATTATTATCTTAAAATTTTCTGTTGTGGGCCTATCAAGAAATTACAGTAGTTTTAATAAGTTAGGCTAAATATAGAACCCTTTTTAATCAAGCCTCGTCTCATAGCTCCGCGAATATAAATACAATGTTGTTGAAAATGAACTAATGCCACATTATCACTTGTTTCTATTAATTCAACTCAAACAATAGAGCGATAAATATCCCTGTTAGAATTCTTCAACTTTAGACTTCAAACATATTCCGAAAAAACATATCGTAGAATTAAATAGAGCTGAACGTCTGCGCGGCAATTTCTCGCTTACCGAGGCGAACCCCTTAAAGAAGATGCCACGTCACCCCTATGGTGCCACGAAAATACAGGGAAATTAATTTGCGTTAAAAAATATTCTGGAATTAGTCAATATTAAATTAGTGTCTCTCCAGTAAAATCTTAATCACAAATTAGTATTCCTTTTTACGTCCTCGGCCAAGTATTTCTTAAGTTCATGACGTATGGACATACAGACGTTTCAAACCAAGGTATAGCGAGATTTAAGGAATGTATCCAAAACCATCTCGAGTATTTAGATTGTGCCCGGGTTAGCTTACATTTTGGCGCCCTCTGCTTTATCACACAATTTTAGGCCAAGCATCGCACCTTAAAAGTTAATCATTACAAGACAAGAACTCACGGATGTCCATTGCCATTGCTCTTCTTGAATATTTATAATAATATATCAATACAAGCTACACTAGTAGTGTTGTGAACTGTGTGTTTTTAATTTAGAGAGTTTTGATGTAGGCCTCATGGAAATTCGTAGAGTTACCTATTCCAAACGTCCAAGATCAGAGTCGTAGAGGAAAAAACCTTAAAACTTTCGTGTATATGCTACGGGTAAAGTTCAAACTTGAGTGAAGTCAATACTATTCATATAATGTTGAAATTATCCAAAATGCGTTGATAATGTTCAATAAGAGGTGACTAAGTAATGTTTTTAGAAGTTTATCTGGTTAATATTGACATTGCCCACCCGCACTTAAATAATGTCAAAAATTTAGGGCTGGGGTTAGGCTAGGTAAGCTATGTTAGGCTAGGCTAGTTTATATTAGGTTATTTTAGGTTATTTTAGGCTATGTTTGTTTAGTATAGGTTAGTGGAAAAGAAAGAATCTAAATGAGGTTTTCGAATATTAGTGCATTTCTATGATTCAATCTCAGGGATCAAAATGACGTTCCAAAATATAATCCGTATTCACACGTGCTTAGTTTTACAAATAGTATTCAACGTTATCCAAGTCTTCCTGGCCAATGTCGAGATTAAAATGAGATGAACTACTTTCTATTTCTGACTTTATCCACTCACTTGGACAATGTCAACATTTCCCGGTTAATCTCGACACTATCCAGATTTCGTACACTACCCGTAACATATAATTGTTGATTAATTTCATTTTGTATTATTGGGCTGAGTGATGGATTATCCGCCATTTTACATATTGAAACAATGTCTCATAATAATATTGACTCTATTTTGTTTGAATGTAGGCTTACATCTCTTCACACTTCTTGGCAAATGGAAAGTGAATTTGAAATATGTATGTAAATTGGCACAGTCTTCAAGCGATGTTAAAGTTTGCTAAATGCCGATTAATAGCTCAGTAAGTAAACACACAGACCTTTTGACGAATACAACTTGACATAACACACAAATATGAATAATTGTGGGTGTTCTTATCGTTATTTCAATCTGAAGATTAGTCTTTGAAACTCAAAATGTTTTCTATGAATTTTCCCTGGATTTTGAATATATAAATTTGTCCTTGGTGACCGAGCAAGACAGAGAACAAATTAATGCTATATTTTATATTATTTTTATATTATGTTCATAGATAAAAACTGTTTTTTGTGTGGTTTAAGACTTAAGTCTTTTAATATCATATGTCAAAATTTATATTTAAATGCACCCCAGGTACTTAAGTGATTGGTTACAATTTTAAATTCAAATTACTTGAGATGAGCTATTAAATCAAAAACTATTTTAGTGACCTACATCTTGAAACAGAAACTAAAATTGGTCCACGGATTTGGCAGTTATCTTGTAGCAAACAGACAGACAGACAGATTTTGTGCCATCACAGTAAATATGCTAATATCTTGGACGGGTAGCTAGCCGCTGTGCTCAACAAAGTTTCTTTTGAATGAATGGAACTAGATTAAATATATTTTCGAGTTGTCAGGTTTAACACCCTGTATGTTAATAGTTTTGTTTAAGAGGTAGAAATGAGGAGGGCAGTTTCTATAGAGCGCACCTACATTAGTGTGTCAAGGTGATGAGAGAATCGCAGTGAAAGTCACACTTGTGGGAGAAACCTCTAAATACGCCTTAGTGGGGCTTGAACCGCTATCGTCCCAGGCCACCTGCAATCCAGTCAACTGCGAGACTGATGATCTATATTCCGTGACCACAAGGGTGTGTGGTATAATAATTATTTAAATTACAGCAGCTCAGTGCAACGAACTCATATTTCATGCGGCAAATTACGAGACATTTCAGTTTGTCGTGCCGGAACCATTATTCCCGAATTGACAATTAACTAGAAATGAGAGACAACACGTTCAGTACATGCTGTGTGTAGTATGAAGAACCAGCTGATTTCAAAACTAGGGGAATGATTCCTTCCCATAAACTAGGCGGAACATTCTAGGATTCCCTTCGCTAAATTTGCCAAACATTGGATTCAACTAAATTGGTTCTTAAACTGTGGTACTTGTACCCTTGGTGGGCAGCAGTTGATTTCTGGTGGAATGTGAAAGAACAAAAAGTAAAAATTATATAATATTAATGTGGCGTTGGATACTTCAATGTCAGACAAAAGAACTAATCTATAGTTATTATCTTGCCTCAGTGTCAATTAACTGCAGGAAATTTAAATGCACGATCAGTCCAGAACTACAAAACCGCTTGCTCACATTTTACTGGCTGTACAAAATTCATTATAGCTACTTTTTCTTTTAGGTGCTATGCGTCTTATCGTACATTTAAGTTATCCACCACTAAGCATTATGGTTGTATTTAATATATTGTGTCTACCTTCATCACTATCTACGTATATGCATTTATAATTTATAAATATTTTGTATATATGGACAATATATAGCCACATATGCTTATATCATATATATAAGCTTTGTGACGACATCGTATCTAAAATATAATCAAAGCTTTTAAGATGTGGCTAATTATTTATCTTGCGTTTATATAATCGACGAAAAAAAGGTAGTTTATAATGCTTTTACTCGCTTCGGTGGCCGCGTGGTCTAACGCGATAATCTCGTGTTGGACTAGATTACTGAAGTCGCGGAGAGCAGGGTTCAATCCTGGTCGGGTGCACTGAGGGTGGTTTTTCCTAAATAGCTTTCCATTCTTCCTCCACGCAAATGTGAGGTCACTTCCTCTACATTAAGCCTTCATAATCCCTAACCCATTAATGTAATTAGCCTATAGGCGTATAACCTGTACAGGTAATAAGACGCGGTGCTAATAAAAAGAAGATGCTTTTAACTATCATAAAATGTTCAAATATAATAATTCGTTATTATTTATAAAATAAATGACTAAATGATTACATATATTTTAAACTTTTAGTTTGAATAAAATATTTAAATATATCAATTATGTAGGCTATTACTTTTATAGTTTGATTGTATTTGAATGAAAAAAAGTAGTACCGGTATCTATCTCTTTAATACGAAAGCGTATATTCTTGTTAGAACCAATATTGGTCTATTTAATGGGTCTAAATTGACGTATGAGTACTTTAATAAAAATTGGTTAACTTAAGATATACAACTCCGTCATTAAGATTTTAAAATTACAACCATTTTTACTGAAAGTCTAAAAGGTGTCTGTCCTCCCTCCCCCAAAGCACATATCCAGGACTTACGGGGCTATGAGTCGCTTTCGGACTTATAACGTGGTCAAGATCTGTATCGATATACAAGAAGGTGGCGATCAGAATAAATTGTCTAAGTATTCTGCAATTTGCTCTAAGGTTTGCTGGTTAATATTAAATGAGATTGGCTAAGTGTGATGTTGAAGCTATGCGCCACAAATTACTACAATAATTAATCTATATAGCAAAATAATTAGTTGAAGTATATACAAACTCTAACAAATATAATCACATAATTTTTCTAACTTAAGAATAAGGTGGAAACGTTTCAAATATATGAGTTAGGATTCACTAAAATATTTGATAGGTTTTAAGGATATTGGTTTTAATATCGACTTATAATTATTAAAGTACACAAACTATATTTGCAATAGGCTTAGTATGAAAAATGTGGCAACCTGTGTAAAGCTAGGAAACAAGTAAGCCTGCCATCCAACCCCTAACCTGGTACCTAACCTCCTTCTCGCCCATTTTCACATACGTCCCATCGATGGGTTGACAGAATGTATATCACCTAAATAGTTTCCCACTCTTTTTCTCGACCCGTAAATGAGGGTACATTTCCTCTAGATCATACTTTACCCTTAACCTCCCAATTATTGTATATTTTTGGAGAACCTAGACGGTTAGGCTACGGAGTGGGGAAAAATAATTTTTTATGGTAGCTTAAAACTTCCAAAATGTTGCTGTTTGCCCATAAAAATAATCTTTTATATCTTAGCACCAATTTAGTTGTTAAATATTGTTTAGCCAGAAATAAGTTTAACCGACAATTTTGGAAAGCAGCCAAAAAGCTCTATTGTCATGTAGACTCGATTTCCCTTGAAAATGAGTGACCTTACCTTGAATGATTACACTATTCCTCTATCTTATAAGTGACGTCATAGTGTAATCCTTCAAGCTAAGGGATATCTTTCAAGGTAAATTGAGTTCACGTGTTGGTTTATTTCATACGGAATGTTTGGATTTGGATTTTCAGTTTCAGCCCCTTTTTTGTTTGTTAGGTGTTCCGCTTTCCTATCCGGACTATCTTCATATTAATTATACTAATAGAGTAGGGATGAGGAAGGCAGAATTATAAAAGAAACGTTCCCGAATTAAGTTGTTGATGGTATTATTATATAATTTATAAGTTATGGGCTAGTAATTATAAACCCTAATCAGTATGCATGCAGAGTAAATTACACGTTGTTGTTTTTTTGTTTGATAGTGAGCGGGAGGTCAAGGTTTGAGTTCTGGCTTGGTGTAATCTACTAAATCTTCTTTTAGTAACAGTTTCTCACTCTTCCTTCACGCAAACGCGCTACATTTCCTCTCTGTTATACTTTACTTACTCTTACCCTATTATAATAACTAATTACGAATAGCTTAGATGGATGGTAAGACGTTCTGTAGGAAATAAATAATTATGTAAAACATAAATTATTTAATGGTTTTAGGAATTGCGCCCAAGAAAGTGAAGACTTTACACCAACTGCAGGAACCTCCACTTCCAAAGATATGCAGGCAGACACATACATTTTTGATGAAGATGACGAAATGGAGGATTTACTACCAAATGTGGAACATCCTTCACTCGTTAGTGAAAATACTCTTTCAAAATATGAATATAGTAATGAGAATACCTTACCACCACTTTTCATAGAAAATATTGAAAGGTTGAAAGGGCACAGGATTCTCCCACTACGGGTAACCGAATTATTGATGTAATTTGTTTTCTAAACAGATCATTAAATTAGATGAACACCCCAACTCATGTACGTTAGGTAACTATAATCTAGAAAAGGAAATAAGAAATGGGCTTGAATGTACTTTGGTTATTTTTGTGACAATTGTGATGGTGAGCAATGCATTACCTCAAAACAACCCGCACACATACATAATTCAATGACGCTGTTTATTGGGGCAGTGTTCCAATTGGAACAGGCTACTCACAATTTAAAGACATTATGGAAGTACTGGACATCCCCCAATGAGCCGAGAAAAATACAAAAAACACGAGATTGGCATCGCAAAGGTAAGACATCATTTTCAATGTTAGTAATGACTAATGATATTTATTGATTATTTTCTTAGCCCTACATAGTACCTAACCCTTTGGGCTGTACTCACATGAACTAATTACATTAGTGTAGTAAGGTTGAGTAAACATAATTTAGAGGAAATATACCCGCATTTGCGTTGAAGAAAAGTGAGAAACCATTTAGGGAAAACCACCTTGAGTACACCCAACCAGGATTCAAACCTCAATATCTTCATTATCGGCAGTCAAGTCTATGGTGAGCGTGACATATTAGATCATTCTACCACGAAAGTGGGATGGAATTTTACTAATAAAGAATAGTGGTTTTTGTCTAGAAACCTTGTTTTTGCGTTCAAGATTTTAATTTTTCATTATTATTAGTTTTTTATTCATATTTATTTTGCAGCTAGAGTTTTGGTATTCATTCCTTTTTTTTTAAAGTAGTACAACTATAGGCTAACAAAAAGAATAAAGTAAAAAATTCACTAGCTTTTTAAAAATCTAAAACCATGCAAGCTAGTATTGAAACTGTACATGTAGGCCTACATGTTGAAGAAGGTACATGTAAGATATACATTATATTTTACATAGGCGTTTCTAGCATGGGAGCAAGATAGATTATGGCACCCTCTAATGTTGCTCCAAATATTGTTTTCAATGAGGCAAGTGCACACACACGCACACACACACACACACCATTAAAAAGTAACTATTTGGTGGGAGAAGAACGCGTTTAGCTCTAAATACAATTTAAAATATTTATGAAGCTAATCTATAGATTCTAGAAGCATCTAACTAAAATAAATCCATGTAAGATTAACTCCAAGTAAATTAGACAGGAATCAATTTATTTTTTTACCAGGAGAAGGGGGGGTGCAGCTCCAAATAGCTTTAAGAAATCTTTTTTTTTTTTAATATCAGAAGATGGTATGGGAGGAAACTTTGTAAAATCCCAGTGGCCCCCCTGTTGGAAATGTCTAGGCACGCTAATGGTTTAAAGAAAGGGTAAATTTGATGGACCAAGATAGAATGTAACAAGCATGATGTAATAGGTGTCTAGGTTAGTAATATATTTAAAAAAAATACTAACATACTTTAAATGTGTTTCAAAGAGTAAAAATTATACTGCCTTAGTTCAAGTGTTTGTACCGAAGGTTACCAAGCATAGTATAACTTTGTCATATTAAAATGTTTAGTTTATAAACTAGGAAATATCGAGTCTACTTCCTCACTAGACAAGTGTTGGTGTTAGAGAGTGGTGATACAATGTTAGCTACACATGCATTGCTAATAAACCAGACAGTCCTCAGTAAGCAGTGTTAGTGTTAGAGAGGTGTGATACAATGTTAGCTACACATGCATTGCTAATAAACCAGACAGTCCTCAGTAAGCAGTGTTAGTGTTAGAGAG
>CABEEJ010005796.1:0-13278 GCA_901482245.1 Timema douglasi | reverse complement strand
TAGCTACACATGCATTGCTAATAAACCAGACAGTCCTCAGTAAGCAGTGTTAGTGTTAGAGAGAGGTGATACAATGTTAGCTACACATGAATTGACAGACAGCCCTCAGTGAGCAGTTTTCTTGTTGCAGAGTAGTGTCCAAACACATAGCAGGTTAACCACTCTTTTACTTACTCATATCAAGATAAAGTATGGTTATCCTGAAAAAAACAATTTCAAGATATTGATGAATTTTCACTGTTTTTTTTTATAAATTCGAGCTCAAAAAACTAGTGTTCACAATTCTGTTTGTCCCTATATCTGTCTGTCAACCTGTCCCTGACCACAGATCGGATACGGTTTGATTGATTTTTTTCAAACTTGATACCTAGAAGTTATAGGGTAATATCTCAACACGTTTACTTTATTTTGACCCTAACCTTCAAGCACAAATAAAAACGTATAGGCTATTTGGTTTTTGGTCAAAAATTTGTTGAAGAGTGATGAGTAAATTTTCGAAAACTTGTGGTATCTTGGAAATGTCTGACATGACAAATAACATTGTATAAGTTTACTTGTTATTTGAATAATTAGTCATTTGTGGGTAGTTTAATGATGATTGCGTTTTCAAAAACTTGAAATATTTGAAAAATGGCTTTGACGATTTGGCTCTAAATAGGTATCTTGAACTTGTTTGAGATTAAAACAACACACTGCTGCTAACAAAAGATATATTAGCCTATATCAAGTAATATTTTGTCAGTAAGTGATTTAAAAGTGTTACTTGTAATTAATTGCGAGGGATATGTCCAGAGTAATATTTTGTTAGGATATAACAGTGTCACTTGTAATTAACTGTGAGGGATGTACTTCAAGTAATATTTTGTTAGGACGTGATATAACAGTGTTACTTGTAATTAATTGCGAGGGATATGTCCAGAGTAATATTTTGTTAGGATATAACAGTGTCACTTGTAATTAACTGTGAGGGATGTACTTCAAGTAATATTTTGTTAGGACGTGATATAACAGTGTTACTTGTAATTAATTGCGAGGGATATGTCCAGAGTAATATTTTGTTAGGATATAACAGTGTCACTTGTAATTAACTGTGAGGGATGTACTTCAAGTAATATTTTGTTAGGACGTGATATAACAGTGTTACTTGTAATTAATTGCGAGGGATATGTCCAGAGTAATATTTTGTTAGGATATAACAGTGTCACTTGTAATTAACTGTGAGGGATGTACTTCAAGTAATATTTTGTTAGGACGTGATATAACAGTGTTACTTGTAATTAATTGCGAGGGATATGTCCAGAGTAATATTTTGTTAGGATATAACAGTGTCACTTGTAATTAACTGTGAGGGATGTACTTCAAGTAATATTTTGTTAGGACGTGATATAACAGTGTTACTTGTGATTAATTGTGAGGGATATACCTAGAGTAATATTTTGTTAGCAGTGTTACTTGTAATTGTAACGATGTTACAAACGCCAACAACATCTAATACCAACCACCCTGTAATATGGAGCTTCAACACTCACTAAGTTTGGCGTGCCTCCTCTCTGTCAGATGGGACGCTGACACACATCATCAAGACGTCCACTCCCGCAGCTTGAACAAGTTAGACTGAAGCGAGACCCTAGTCAACAACTCGCTCGTCATCGATGCCCGGCTACTATGAAACTAAAACTCAACTTGAACAAGGGTATTTCCTGTTCCGGCCCGAGGATGTTCTATTATCTCCGAGAAATCACTCGACTGTCCGCTAAGCTTCCAGAGCGCTAGTCGTCTCCCTTCCTTTTGTTCTATGTATCTACCCTCCTTCCCCCCCTCTTCTGAGAATACGTTGGGACTGTTTTGTGCTATAAAATGGCTAATGAGGGTTGAAGCGACACTCATTGTACCACTGGCTTAGACAAGGTGAGGGCGCCGGTGTAATACTAATTCTTGGGAAATATTCTTCAAAATTCATTTTCAGTTTAAATTATGGGGAGGGAACACGTATTCAAAATTACCTTTTGGGCCTTTTGTTGTTATTAAAACTCTCTGGATGGGTTCTCTAAATTGGTTTTAAGGCGGTCAAACCGCTAATCTATTATGTTAGTCTGCAGGGAGAAATCCTGGTTAACTTGAGTACTGCTTGGGTACTAGCGGCGCGCCCTTATCTTAAACGTTAGGTTACTATGCGGTTGCCTTGACATTTTCTAGGGGTATTAGAAATTATATACTTTCGTACTAGATACGAAGATTGTTTCGTATCCCATTATTTCTGGTAGGTTTTTTTATGATAAGATGTATGAGTGTTACGGCAGGTTGCGTAACTCATTCTAGCCATTTAACCTCTATTATTCTATGTTTTTCAAGTATCTAGTGTTAATATTTGTAGGCTCTCTATTTTGGTCACATAGTGTCAGACGTATTTTGCGTCTTTGTATATTGTTAACTAAACATCAGCCATCGTGGCTATTTGAATAATTCGCGCCTTTTTGGCGGGCTGTTTGAATTTAAATCTCATGGCTTTCAGCCCAACTATTTCCTCTGAGAGGGATGCAGATATTATAAATTTTTGTAACGACTGAGCTTATGTTTTGCCGCATGGATCATAGGCTCTTGATGCCTGTTTTCAGTAATTCTTTGTACCAGCTCTACCTTTGTTATTTTACCAAATTGTAATAAAATATTATCTTCTCTTGTGAACCCATGGTTGTTCTTTCACATGCACCCTTCCTAGTGGTGGGCGTCACATAATGAATTGTGAAGAATAGAGCTAAAGTAATATTTCGTCAGGAGGCGATATAAGTGTTATTTGTTTTTAATTGTGAGGGATATACCGGAAGTAATATTTTCAGGGTGACCACTCACCAGTAAAATTGAGAAAAATCCCAGTAAATGGTCTTTAATTTTGACATCATTTGAGAATTTAAAGGCGGGGACCACTATAAATAGTTTTTTTTGGCATACACATTTAAACATTTGCCATGGGGAGAACCACTTTAAATATATTCTGGAAAAAATAAATTAAAAATATTCTAGGTAAGTAAAACTATAATTATCTTCTAGGGGTATCCAAATCTCAAAAAATTTCTAGAGCAGGTTCACCCAAATATCTTAGAAAGGAGTCTAATTTTCAAAATATTACTGGATAAGGACCTTTCAAAATGGATTCTAAGGGTATTCTATTTTCACGAAATGTATGGTGTTGAGTCTCCGGACCTCCTTTTACTTGGGGGAAAGTTCCTTTAAAAAAATTCATATACACCTCTACACAAATAAATTTCCACCACCACTGGGTGAAGCACCTTTAGTAAATGTATAGGCCTATGCATACTACAGTTTATCTTGCCTAATCTCTACTTGTAGCTGAGCACATATCACACGTGCAATAATGGCCTTTTGGACCAGACCTTTAAAAATAGTTTTTAGTGGGGAGAGAAAGGTCCTGTCTTTCTATGGTGGATCGTGGTAATCTCCCAACAGGAGATGGTCAGCATTTTTTTTTCTGGACTCATCTAAGAAATTTTTGTAGTACTGCAATCTGTGGTGGTAGAACCGAGGGAGTCGGGGGCAGGAGGTGCATCATTCCCCTGAAAATAATCTCAGCTTGAATAGACCCCACCCGCCTAAATATATTTTAAATCCCCTGAAATTATCGAATATGAAGTTGAAAGATCTTGCATTAACCTCAAAATAACTTCTATATACTTTCAATTATCAAAAGTTTTCCAGAAAAGACCACTTCAAATAGTTTCTAGACGCATCTAATTTTCGAAAAAAATTCAAGCTAGGAGCAGTCTAAAAATCTTCTGGAAGCATATAAGTTTTAAACAATTTTGTAGGAAAACCCCTTGAAATAGCTTTCAGTAGCTTCTGGAGGTATCCAAACTTTTAAAAAATTTCAGAAGGACTCTAATCAAAATAGGTTATAGGAACATCCAAATTTCAAAATAATTTGGAGGGGGGACTACTCTAAATATATTTTAAAAGAATATAATTTCAAAAAAGTGGGAAAGGACCACTTCAAATTAGGGACAATGAAAACGATAAGTGGAGTGTAGAGAGGGGTGATTGCCCCTCTTGGAATAAATTAGCCCCTTCTAGATGTAGTTCACACCTTCTGATATTCTCGAATATGAAGATAATAGACTTGAATAAAACTGCAAATAACTTCTAAAGATATTTAATTTTCAAAAATGTGTCAAGTGATTGAGGGGACTGAGGTGAGAACCCCTCCAAATAAATTCTAGACATATACAGTTTTAAAAATTTGCTGGGAGGGAAGCACACAAAATAGATTATGCATGCATATAATTTTCAAAAATAGCCAGGTGACAACACCAAATGGACTATAAATACATTCAATTGAAAAAAAATCCAGGTGAGAATCTTTCCAAATAAAGTAATATTTAATCAGGAGATAACAACGTTTCTTTGTGAGTGTTATGGTTAGAGAAATCTGTATGTTTTTGTTGATTATTTTATTGTAATAAAAATAATAACTTTAATATTTGTATGAATTTCTTGTAGTTTATTCTTAGAGAACATAAATTTTCTGCTCTTATTTTATAATAATTTTGTTTACATTTTCGCTGTATATAGTGTATATGATTGGTGGATTTACCAACATATAATTATTTTTATTTTTACATTAAACAGAAGGGACTTTGTTTATTTAATGTTAATTAAGGCGCGCAATTTAATCGTTTGAAATTTTTATTATTAACGGATGACATACGTTCACTGTAATGTAACTAAATATATAGTGAAAATTGAACACCTGGATACAAAAATAAAACACCTAGCTTTTGGTTTAGCGAGTTCGTTATTTGTAATGTATTAACCTGTGCTCCACTATTATAGGGACCAGCTCAACGTTTGTCTGCCAGTTGTTATTTTTTTGCCGACCAGTCAATCACTTTATTGTTCTATGTACGTATTTGTCGACGAGTCGACGGCCACTAATTATCTAGTCTATCGAATGTTTGTTAATATTTTGTCGATCATTTGGTCGTCTAGCACATGGCCCTACTCTTATCAACAACTTGGTCTAAGTACTCCTTCGTGTAGATTACTTATCTGTCGATCACTTTGTCCTCACGTGTCGACCAGTTTATTTTCGATTAGTTTTATGCAGCCAAATTGGTCAACCATTCGTATGTAGATCACTTTGCCCTCCTATGCATGAGCTAGTCGACCAGTGGGTTCTACTAGGGTCGGATACTTGACCCACCTAGCATTCCAAATATTTGTCTACTTTTTGTAGACCAATTGGCTCTTTATCACATGGTCCTACTCACATCGACCATTTGATCGACATAGCTTGTGAGTGGCAGTCACTTGTCTGTCGACCACTTTTTCCACACATGTTAACCAGTGTGTTGTCGATCAGTTGCTGGCACCCCAATTGGTCGACCAGTTCGCTGTCACTTTGTCCACCTAAGAATGAACTTGTCAACCAGTTGATCCAAATCGTGTCGGCCACATGTCTCATATAGCCCTTGATATATTTTTTACAGCTTATCGACCAGTTTGTATGATGAGAGTGTAAACAATGTGAACCTGTAACTAATTTTGCTTACAAATACAATTATAGTACTTAGGCCTAGATATTTAAATCATATCATTAATGGCAATCAGGCCTAGTTAAATATAATTATGTCTAAAAATATCAAGATCATTACACTTATTGTATTTCGTTGAATATCATATTAAAAAAAGTGTTTATCTTACTTAGAAAAACTTTAGTTAATGTCATTTTTATCCCACATATTTCAAAAGGTGTATTTAATTTTGTATATTAACTTGTTGGAATATGTAATCATCGTTACAAAGAGCACAGTGAATTTGTTCTCACTAGCATTAAAAGTCATATATGTATTCGAGTTTCCCTGGCTAGGTCAGGGGTGGATCCAGGTGGGGTTGGGTGCGATCGTCACCTGCATAGAAAATAATCATTTATATTGAAACCAATACTTTAAAGTTGTAAAGAATGACTAACACCTTCCTCGCCCTATCTCCTACACGGCTTAATCAAAATCAGGCAACCTCTCTAACTCGAGCTAGACGTAGATAAAAGTAGTTGTCCTTCTAACGATAGCATTCTACCAAACCTCTCTGTAAAAATTTCCTGTTTGGCTACTAGTCCCCTCTTTCCTTACTTTTATTTGTACTCAAAGCGAGAAGTTAAGTGAGAGTGAGAGGTAATGCTATTGTCTCCCTCTTTAACCGGACCGTCACGAGCACGACAAACCGATAGTACTACGCTCTCTCTATCTGTCCCTAGCAGCCTGTGCACACCGTTAAACTGAACAAATAAAATAATACCGGTTTTATTTATTGCGTGTCTTAGCCTGGGCCCTAATTAGACCGGATAGCCGCTGACGGGAAGGTAAGGGTTTGAATTTCGGTTTTGTTTGTTGGAAGTGATTTTTTCTTTTCTTGTGAATGTGGGGAATGCCAGGCCTCCACCGTGGTTCGGATCCCACGTTAAACTGTAGGTCCTCCATTTCATCTCACAATCACCCTACCATTACACATTAGCGTAAGTGCGTATAACCCGAACGGGTAGTAAGACGCGGTGCTAATAATAATAATAATAATATTTTTTTTTCTTGGAATTCATCAGTCATCAGTGGTTACCAAACACTGGGTCACGACTCAAACGAGGCTCGCAAGGATGTTCCTGAAGGCAATAAGGTCTAGACTGTTTTATTTGTAAACTGTATGAAATATAACATTTACAAACACTTCATAAAACTGGGGCAGTATGAAGAGTTACCGCAATATTGACAATCGTAGCTGTGTTGAAACCAATTTTGAAACTTTCCTGTACTCAGAATTTTGGACCCATCTCAAGGACATGCCCATTTTGACTCGGAAAGTTTAAAATACTTTCCCCCCCTCTTCTGACAATACATCCAACCTCTGTGAACAATGATTTTCAGCTCTTGTAGTGATCAAGATACTCCGAATGATTTGTGTTGTACTCTCTCTATCAACAAAGGACTAAAACTCCAAGAGCTCACCTACAAAATTAAGCAGCCTCATGGCTGTCACTTAAAGACTCTGTTTTTGTCACCAATTTTTCCACTAGAACATTGTGTGTAATGTTCTATTCGTAGCCTAAGATCAGAAAGTTACTTAAACTGATTCAATTTCGTTGATAAGAGTCATCGATACAAAATAACGCAAATGAACCCTCCACAAGAATCAAACAGCATTAGTAACCTCTAAAATAGTATTTTTTTGGTCACCAAACTTAGTAGCAGTCACATTTTCATTGAAAATTGTGATTTATATTTTGTTGGATTATAAAAATATTGATATAGTACTGTTTTTGCTATTTTAGTTAGTTAAATTAGATTAATTTAATTTAATAAACAGTAATATGATGATTATGATGATGATGATGATAATAATAATAATAATAAATAGAAACTACATTCAATGAATGATCATTTGGATCACCAGGCTGGGAAAATATTATATTTAGGGTCGCTATCAAGAAGGTTTGGGAAACACTCATCTAAGCCAATTTTATGAAAAAGTATTTTAAGTTCACAGTAAACATGAAAAGCCTAAAATATTTGCGGCACACAGTTTTATTTTGGGTATATGAAACAGCGGCAGAAAATGGATTACGCTCCCAGTCCGGCGGTTGTACGGTGAATCAGAACAAGGAAAATAAAGATTTAATTTATATAGACCAATCTTTTCCCTGAAGTAATTTTTAATGTTCTAAGATTAAAAGTTTTTTTTAGCTCCACGTTTTACTATCCGTTCGGGTTATATGCGTATATACTATTATTACTCTTATGGTTTTAGGGATTAAGAAGGTTGTATTTAGAGGAAGGATACACGCATTCGTGTGGAGGAAGAGTGGACAAACATTCAGGAAAGGCCATCCTCATTACACCCGGCCTAGAATCGAACCTCGATCTCCCTGTCATCTCGGCAGTCTAGCCTACTACAAGAGTAGCGCGTTATACCAAGCGGCCACCGAGGCGGGTGATTAAAAGTTGAAGTTCCTTTTCCTGTGCCCGCTTCTCCCCATTTACGGCAAACCAGACAATACGAGACTTCTGCCTTTGTCTTTGTGCCCACCAATGTGGGTTGTATATTTTAAAATTAAGTTTGAATTATATCTAGTTATATTAGAAAGGAATCCTGGCTTTCTAAGAATACAAACGACTAACAAAATAGCTTAATCTAGGACTAAGCTCGACCGTTTTACAATATTGAGCCTGTCATTATTATTATTACCCAGGATCAAGCCAGAATTATCGAATCTTGTGGACAACAACAACCACGTGTTGGTTTGTATGTAACAATATTGAGTGACCTTAAGAACATTACAACTTTATTTTCTTAAAACCACAAGAATCACATGAACAAAATACCAGAATGAAATAATCTATTATTTTTAAAACGTGTACATACATACATACATACATACACCGGCACGTTTGCTACCGTCTGGAAGCGTCATAGACTGGTCCTCCTTGATAAAGGGAAGGGACCCCCTTTAACACCTTCGTCTTTTAGGTCACTTTGCATGCTAGACATCACCGGTAAATTGCTCGAAAAGCTGATACAGGCGAGACTGCGAAATGACATCGACCGCGTCGGTGGCTTCGCCGAAAATCAACACGGCTTTCGAAAGGGCCGATCGACTATCGGCGCGATTAAGAAGATCATGGGGATTATAGCCGAAGCGTGGTCTGGTAACCTTAAATCACGCAAAGTCTGCATCCTCCTCACGCTCGACATAAGAAACGCTTTCAACAACGCGAGATGGGTTGACATCCTGGGCGCACTGGAGCATCGGTTAAACATTAAAAAAAAGAAAACTTGGCCAAAGTTGAGGATTATCTTGACGCAAGAACGTTAATTGTCAAAACCACAGAAGGCCCCCAAGAATACCCGATAACGGCTGGAGTACCACAGGGTTCGGTCATGGGCCCCGACCTATGGAACGCAAATTACGATGAACTACTGGAGATTCCCTTACCGAGGTAAGTACAGCTAACGGGTTTCGCTGATGACTTCGCAGCCACAGTAGTGGCGGACAGAGTTGAGGAGGTTGAGCTCCTGGTCCGGTCGACCATTGACGCCGTCGAAACCTGGCTTGAAGAACACCAGTTAAAACTAGCCGAACAAAAACCGGAGATGGTTGTGCTGACGCGTCAGAGATGGTTTCCTAAACCCTTTAACGTCGACATTGGCGCGGCAACAATGACGTCAACAAGGGCACTGCGCTATCTGGGAGTGATGATAGATGAAAAGTTGTCCTTTCGCGAACATCTAGAAAGGGCATGCATAAAAGCCAGTAATACGGTATCCAGCCTATCGAGAATCATGGCCAACACAATGGGTCCACGAACTAAAAAGAGAAGAGTTCTTCTGGAAGAACTCCACTCTTCCACTCAATCCTGCTCTATGGAGCGGAAATATGGGCAGATATCCTGAAGCAAAAAACCTATCGGCGTAAGATAGCGGCAGTACAATGGCGAAGGGCCCTGAGGGTGACCTGTGCCTACCGCACGGTCTCCGAAGCAGCCGTACTGGTTTTAGCGGGGACCTCACCTATCGACCTACTAGCATCGGAGAGAGTAAAACTATATGACCTCAAAACTAGAGGCGACAACACGACCGAGGCTAGAGCAGGAGTGAAGGCGGAAACGCAGAAAGAATGGGAAATCATATGGAAGGCCTGCGACAAGGGGAGATGGACAGATCGCCTGATCCCGAACATCAAAGTTTGGATCACTCGAAACCACGGCGAAACAGACTTTTTCCTAACCCAAATGCTGACGGGACATGGCTCGTTTAACACATATCTACATAAAATGGGCTTTCACCACACTCCGAGATGCAAGTACTGCCCGGACAAAATCGACGACGCTGAGCACACGTTTTTTGAGTGCGAGCGCTGGAAGAACTGCAGAGCCAAAACCGAAACAACCATAGGCAAAACTCTCGATCCTACGAGCCTAGCGATCCATATGCTACAGCGGGAAGAAAATTGGAAGGAAATCGCTGCCTATGCGCAGCGTCTCCTTAAAGAAAAGACCTCAGAGAGGGACCAGTGAAACAGGAGTGGACGTCATACGACGCAACACGGACTGGGTTGAAGTAATGCTAAGGCGGTTCCGACTCGGTCTTCCCTGCAATTATGTGCGGGGAAGGAGGAGAGGAGGTTTTTTAGTGGTTGGAAATCCCACACTACCGACCATCAAACATTCAAATGAGCTGTGTCTTTGAAAGATTTTTCCTTCTCACAAAAAAAATACATACATACATACATACATATCTCATCACGCCGTCCCCTTAAGGGATAAGCAAGAAACTGTGCATCTAGCTAAAAACACAACTCCTTATTAAATCCATTCCCACTAACATTCTCAACACTTCCCTACCCGGTATTCTCCTATAGCTTCAACAACATCCATAAACCGAATCATAATGGTCTTTTATTCTTAAAATGTTTAATATTGTCAAATTAAGTAATATACATTGCTGCCGAGACACTCCTGACTCCACCAAAGCGCATAAATGAAATATTATAAACTGTTACAAGAACATTGAAAAACGAGGTACTTCTCTGTACATCAAGGAGAATAACAATTTCACACGTCAAGGAAACTAATTAAAAAAATTGCTTATAGCTCGGAAACCATTGGCTTTATACAAATATATTTCAAATAAAAGTATTCTATTTTTTTTTATAGAACTACAAATTTATTTCGTATCTCAAGTGGTTTAGGCGATATGATAAAAAATGATTAAATTTCCGCTCATGTGAATTAGCTCTAAAGTAATTTTCATGAGAAAATGAGAGTTTTTATTTTGTCTATAATGTAAATCAGTGTCTATACACAAAATATAATAAAAATCATTAGAGGAATCTTAAATAAAATATATTTTTTTCTCTTTTTCTTTTTCAGTAAACTACCTTTAATTTTAGGGTTATTATGTATCTAATTACAAAATATTATCTTCAGGGGGACCTTATGAGAACCCTAGATACAAAGTTTTAGTCCAATAGGTAAAATGGTTTCGTCTCTAAGCCGAGACAGAATCACACAGACACACAAACGGTTTCGCGAAAAACACTTTTTTCTGTATCAGGGGGCCATGAAACGTAAACATTTATCTAAATATTGAGTTTTATTTTTTTGAAGATCATAATACTTCCTTCTCCGAAGGGACGATAGAACCAGAGTGCGTATAACCCGAACGAGTAGTAAGACGCGGTGCTAATAATAATGATAGAACTAAAATGCTTATTCTCAGTTTCGCCGGGAAGATATTGAAAACGGACCCCGTTCCCGTGTTGAGTGGTTAGAGAGGTAAGCCACAAATGATTGGTTATGTATTCGGTGGAAAGCCTGGGGAAAGAAGTTGGGTGAGGGGTCAAAAAATTCAGTTGATACCTTGCGTTGGTTAGAATATTAATATAAAATACTAATTCAAAGTTCCAATTCTTGTAATAAAATATAACACAAGTAAATAATTTAATTTCTAAATTCAGGGCAAATGTTCCTAAGTGGTTTACCATTCTATCTCAAAGCAAATTAGGGTAAATATCCTCCATATTTCATCTTCCCCATCGCTACCCTACTAGCGTAATAAAAAGGCTTATAGGCTGGATGGTTAGTAAGACTCCAAGCAAAAATTATAAATTATATTATTTATAATTTCAAACCACCCTTGAAAATATACCGGATCCGCCCCTAACTACAAAATGTAAATGAACCTGGTTCAATTCCCGGTGATGTCAACGAAGATATTTACTAAAATTGTTCGTACTTATATATATACTTCATAGCACTTGTGTATATATACATATATATAAGTGCTCTCTATATATATTATATATAAGTGTTTTGTGTGTGTGTGTGTGTGTGTGTGTATTAGGGATGGATGGATATATATAGGTGTTAGGATGTGTATATAGGCGTGCGTGTTAGGGATGGATATATATCCCTATCTTGAGCTAGTTCTATTCTGTTCACTTCATTACACTCTATCCCTATCTTTAGCTAGTTCTATCCTCATTACACCTTATCCATATATTGAACTAGTTACATCCAATCTTCCTCATTACACACCTTATCCCTATCTTGAGATAGTTATATCCAGTCCACCTCATTATTTTCTATCTCTTTCAGGTCCATTCTAATTTTATCCTCCCATTTGTGTTTTCTCCCCAATGGGTTTGCCAGTCTGTACCCTGGACTCGGTTTTAGATTCTTCCATTCACGCTGCATGCTCTGTCTACCGTTATTTACGAGACTTTATTAGCTTAACAATGTTTTGTGAAGAGTACAGGGTATGTAACTCATTATTACGTAGGCTCACTCACTACCGAGTAGTCTCATCCCTTTTTGGACTAAATAACTCCCTAAGCACCTTGTTTTCGAACATCCTAATTTTGTTTTTGTTATGTAAGGTAAGAAACCACGTTTCACACCCGTAGAGAGCAACTGGTAGAATTCTTGTTTGGTATATTCTGAGGTTTACATTCCTTGAAAGTAGGCGAGATGTCAACAACTTATTGACCAAGTAATAGCATGCATTTTCTATTGTATTCCTCTTCCTAATTACCAATCTAATACCGCTATTGCTAGTTAAAATGATTCATAAATATTTAAACTTATTAGCCCTGACAACGGATATTTCGTTCGCAGTAATCTCTAAATTAACGACCCCAAATATTTTCTCTGTGTGATCATATACTAAGTATTTTCAGAGCTCTCCTCTAAACCTATTTCCTCACTAGCTTTTAATACAGTTTCTGCATTTCTTACAATAGCTTCCTTACTATCGCCCAATAAAGTTATATCTGTGTATCCTAATATCTGCATTGTACCGTTTAATATCGAACCTTCCCCAATCTCCCATTACCCTAAAATAATACTCTAAAACTAAATTAAAAAGCAATGGGTTAAGTGCATCTCGTTGTTTCAACCCATTGTGTATTTCTGAAATGTTACTAACAAAACTAAAATAATGATCAAATATTGTTTCAGTAGATACTCGTTTATTTAGTTTAATTTTCTACACATAGAAATACGAAGAGATTTTGTATATCTGTCACGGTCATCGCGGAATTTGATTAGAACTTTTTTATCTTATTTAACAAGTTTCTGTTAAAATGCCACCATGTTCATGAAATAATTATATTCAATAACTGCTGTTAAGATTGTTATCCGTCTTTACTGGGGCTTCACGGAAGTGGTTTGTTCTAGTCGAAGTGTAGTTTCCGTGCGACTAGGAGTCGATCCCGTG
>CABEEJ010005795.1:18261-46195 GCA_901482245.1 Timema douglasi | reverse complement strand
CCAACATCCAGCTCTAGTGTGGGTCTTATTGGACCTAGTACCAACATCTCCTTCCTACATCCAGCCCTAGTGTGGGTCATAATGGACCTAGTTCCAACATCCAGCTCTAGTGCTGGTAATATTGGACCTAGTACCAACATCCCCTCCCAACATCCAGCTCTAGTGTGGGTCTTATTGGACCTAGTACCAACATCTGCTCCCGACATCCAGCTCTAGTGTGGGTCTTATTGGACCTAGTACCAACATCTCCTTCCTACATCCAGCCCTAGTGTGGGTCTTATTGGACCTAGTACCAACATCCTCTCCCAACATCCAGCTCTAGTGCTGGTCATATTGGACCTAGTACCAACATCCCCTCCCAACATCCAGCTCTAATGTGGGTCATAATGGACCTAGTTCCAACATCCAGCTCTAGTGCTGGTAATATTGGACCTAGTACCAACATACCCTCCCAACATCCAGCTCTAGTTCACGGTCGTAATGGACCTAGTGCCAACATCCAGCTCTAGAGCTGGTCATATTGTACCTAGTACCAACATCCCTGCCCAACATCCAGCTCTAATGCGGGTTGTATTGGGCCTAGCTTACCAACATCCAGCTCTAGTGCTGGTCATATTGGACCTAGTACCAACATCCCCTCCCAACATCCAGCTCTAGTGCAGGTCGTAATGGACCTAGTGCCAACATCCAGCTCTAGTTCTGGTCATATTGGACCTAGTACAAACATCCCTGCCCAACATCCAGCTCTAATGCGGGTTGTATTGGGCCTAGCTTACCAACATCCAACTCTAGTGCAGGTCGTATTGGACCTAGTACCAACATCCCTGTCCAACATCCAGCTCTAGGTCCAACATCATTAAGATCTATTCTTTGAAGGGCCTTAATTTTTTTATTTGGTAACATACTTGGCGTGTTTTTTACAAATTCCCTTTATTAATGTGAGTGTAAGAACTTCTCTAGCTGTCAAAGAAGGCCCTTTCTATGAAAATTGAACTGTACACAAGCATACTTACACAATATAATTCTAATTCAGAGGGGTCCTAGGCAAACGCCACGGAGGTTATATAATTATTCAAGGTCATTCACGGATCAGAGGATACCAATAGTTTAATTTCATGCATCAAAAATAAATGTCAAACTAAAACTCTGACATGACACAACATATTTTAGCTACCTAGAGGTTCCAAAATAAATAAATTATAATATGTTGCGCTAAAAAGTGTGTATGTTAATTAAGACAACAATCATCTCAAAACCCGTAATGTTTATTGTAACTTTACACAAACCCATTTTTAACGTGTAGTGAGTGTATTTACCATTGTCCAATATCGCACTAAATCTATTCGCCTGGTAAGCATAATATAAGATGGGCGTGACACACTAAAATATTAATAACGCGATAATAAACACGTGAGAGACGCCTACTTGGAAACGTTACCGTCCAAATCCATTCGGTAACATATTAATTAGGGGAGAGGGGGAAATATCGTCGACAACTATGAGACACCTGTTAATGTTTTATAAACTAACTGTACGCTTTGGAGGCGTAGAATCAAGTTCATTAAAATAATTAGGTCTAATATTATTTGTACGTGATATCGGGATATTAAAGTGTTTTCAGTGGGTTTATTTATCCCCATAACATACAACTTATGTCTGTGGGAAACATAAAACTATATAAATTTGTGTCTCCTTACTTTTCGCTGCATTTAGAAGATCCTTCACTTCCTTGATTAACCCTTTGATTTGTTGACTTGTTTTTTCAAGTTCTTTCTCGTGCGCGTGAAGTTTCTCCCTGAAGTACGGACTATCCGTCAAACAATCTGTGAATTCGAGAGGTTGTAATCCCACGCCCATCGTGAAGTATTCGCACCAAACATTCGCTATTTACGAAAACATAACCTACTTATTTCCAACGTACACAACGTTGACACATCACACGCACTTCGACAACTAGTGGCAGTGATGACAATTGACGATCATTCCACCGCACCAGAGAGCCATTCGTTCAGTTCCCTTAAAACCCACAAGTCACGGCCCTTAAGATAGCATACGTTGTATTGTAACTGCTCATGCTCAGACAATGGTGAGAATGATTGAATTGGTAACAATGTGGTTGAACCGGTCCCGTTTGTTTTTAATAACTTTTACATATTGGTAGTTTTCCATTCTTGATGAAACTTGAAACACTCACAAGCACATCTCCCGGTTAGAATTTTTTTTTTTTAAAAAAGCTATACTAATAAGAGGGTTATATCTAACAAAGGCTTGGCCTGGGCTTTTATTCACAGCAGATTGAAAATAGCTTCTGTTCCTACTTAAAATAATCTTATAGTAAAAATTGGATTTAAAAAAAATCACAAAGTAGAATGACAATAAATAAGATAAAATGTAAAATAGAATAAGCTAAATGCTAAAACTAAGGTGGTTATCTGCACACCAATTTATGAGGAAGAAAGAAACTTTTGGGTATTTTCTTCTCTCTTTTACACACATAAGTCCGTGGACCGTGAGACATTTGCACACACATTTTATGGGAATTTATAATGTATTAAAGTACATTTTATTTAATGTGATACGGTAAATGGATTCTTAAGACGTCTAACCTTCAAAAATATGTGAGAATCCCTCATCCTAATGTTTAAGTTACAATAAATAAGTTAACCCAGCGTAAATGTTCATATCCTCCTGCCTGTTATGCTTATCTTTGGATCTGGCCGGAGAAAATATGGATATTTAAAGCTAGCGCTACCTACATTTCGGGACGCTAGCTGTGAACTAATAATTAAAGGTTTTCTTTTAGCTACTCTGTGGTAACAGCTGATTACTAGCGGCTAGCTTAAAATTTTCTATATATTATCTTGAGTAGTGTTAATTTCAGTAAATTTACATATCATTGTGAATGTTGTTTATTTATATGGTTGCCTAGCAACCTGTTTGAGTTGTAGTTCCAAAGAGGTTTTTGTTATGTCCTGACTTCCAAATATAACTTTTTNGTAGTTCCAAAGAGGTTTTTGTTATGTCCTGACTTCCAAATATAACTTTTTTTAATGTTTCTGGAATGGAAGAAGCTATAACATTTTGAAATATCACCAGAGGGAAGTATTACCTGCACATATTTTCCATTAAGAAATTTGGTGAGATCAGCCCAACATATCTATGATCATCCGTAGCATCTTGCTTAATTTCAAACATTTGATTTAACTAAATAGGAGCATATTTTGTGAGCTATCTAAAGCAACATATTTAAATCCTGAAATACATCTTGTATTTATCTTGTACATTAAAATTGTTGGTGCATGAGTGTATAGGGTTACCTTTCAGATTATTTCAAGATTTTTTCTACCTTGTAGGTGAGTTGATTGTCGTTCTGCGCACCCTGTGGCCCGGATAAAAGGAGTCCTCGTGACACTGTTGAGCTAGGTTATATTATTTCTCTAGGGTTTAAGGGTGGCGGCCACAACATATATAAAGAATTATTAAATATTACATGTTTTGGTCAATATTTGCACATGGTGTCGCCCGCTCCAAGAGTAGGCGTGAATAGAGCTCATTGGATGTGACCAATGCAGCCAATCAACAATCTCTGTTGACAGCACAGTACACCACACACCAAATAATGTACGCAATTTTCCATTTAGAAAAAAAATACAAATTTGAGTAAAATGGTCAAATAGTTAACTATTGAATAGTGGCGGGAAGTTAGAAATACTCGGAGCAAGAACATGTTAAGTCTCATGAAGTGCAGTAAACTGCACCAGTGGGCATACGGACTAAGACGTCAACCTCGCCTAGTATGGTGATCGGAAGAGCATGGTTCGAATCCTAGTCAAGCTTACTGAGGCTGGATTTACCTAGATAAATCTTCACTCTCCTCTCCCACAAATGCAGGTACATTTTCTCAAAATCCTACCTTCATTCATTGGTCACATGAATGACCGAACAAGGTGTCAAGCACATGTTATATAACAACTGTTTTTTAAGTTTGGGTTGTCCATAAGCTAGATCACGCTAATTTTATTTACACCCCTCCCCCTCCATTCAATTTTGTGATCCCCCTTAGTAATATTATGTCACAAAATCATTCCCCCCCAATATTTAAATAATATTTTAATGGTAGCCTATAAAACGTGTTCACCAAGCTTTACGATCAAAGTCGATTATTATTTGTTTACGTGCGAGTTCTGTTGGGTTTATTAACAATATTCATTCCCTCTAATTTTTGTCATGAAAATTAGACCGTTTGACCAAAAATGAGTCGTTTGTTTTTCTTTCACTCAAAAACCACTTTACCATGCGAGTTGAAATTTCGCATGGACATACAGTGCCTTTTGGCCTTTTTTATTAGCTTCTGATTATTGTAACTTTATTATAACAACTTTTAAAAGTCCCTAGATATAAATAATACATGACAGCCGTCTTGAAAGAAAATGTGTTTCAGTCATCGCCAGGACAAAGGAGAGTGTTTCAGTCATCACCAGGACAAAGGAGAGTGTTTCAGTCATCACCAGTGACAAAGGAGTGTGTTTCAGTCATCACCAGGACAAAGGAGAGTGTTTCAGTCATCACCAGGACAAAGGAGTGTGTTTCAGTCATCGAAAGAGTGAAGGAAAACAATATTTTTCAGGGAATTCAGAAAATATTTTGAGGGTATCTGAATCAGGACATTACAAAATAAAAAAATAATTTTGGCACAAATTAAAATTATACATATCTAAAATACATTAAGCCAGTTTATTGTGTAAAGTTTATAAAACATTAGAAAAAATGTACAAAAACCGATATAAAATTTTTAACGAATTTGTCTATAGCTTGAAGAGAGACCAATATGGCGGAACTCCAACATGACAATCTGACTTTGGCGTCAATAATAGTCTCGACATCTTCTATGACTTGGTCAACACTGCCCGTTTGTGATCCTCCAGTTCAGTGTGTCACTCGATGAATTCAACCCCTCCACTCTTGCTGTGGAGTCACACGTTTGCTGAAACGTAATCACATGACAAGCTCTGAGACAATCACAGCCCCATCAACGTTGTCAGTCCAGTAAAATTTCAGTTTTCCTTTTTATGTGTGACAACATCAGCTTGGGACACCTAATCGAATTACAAAACCAACCAAGTCAATCAGTGTGCATGCAACTAAACCAACCAAATCAGCGCTGGTACACTAGACTCTAGTTTAGTAACCTAGGTTTTAAATGCTAGTCGAGTGCATCTATTACATCAGTAATTTTACATACTCTCTCCAGGCAAATAATGACAAAGATTTCTAGAATTAAAGCTCAATCTGGATCCCTAAATTAGTTCTGAGCGTGACTAGGAAAAAGGTTTACGCTACATGGCAGGTTGAAATTAAGAGACCAGCGTCTGGCTACACAACAGGTCGAAATCAAGAGGACGCTGTTTTGCTACACAACAGGTCGAAATCAAGAGGACGCTGTTTTGCTACACAGCAGGTCGAAATCAAGAGGACGCTGTTTTGCTACACAGCAGGTCGAAATCAAGAGGACGTTGTTTTGCTACACAACAGGTCGAAATCAAGAGGCTACCTACCATTTCACTAGAATACAGGTTGAAATAAAGTGTGTGTTGGGTTGCTTGCATATAATATGATTGATCTCTCAGTCTTGCGGCCTCATTATAACAAAGTTGGAATGCGTGAAGAATTGGTCAGACATCATGTTTAGCTTGTTGTAATCCCCACAAAACTCACACCGATTTGTTAGGGAGTTACCGGAAGAACCAAATCTTCCCTGCAATTTCTGAGGGCGTTGCATTATTTGACCTGCTCTCTGCTCAAACTGCCCCCCCGGATGTTAAACGCAACGCTTGATGCTCCAGGTGTATGCGTTTTGAAAGATACGCAACCATGGCGACACTGTGTACTTGTTTGCCCAATCAGAGGGCATCCAGGGCCACTGCCATAGCTGCACACAACGCTCTGGGTGGGGCATCATGGCAAGATGGCGTCCGTTCTGCGAGCACACCCCCGCGACACCACCTGTGACAACAAGAGATAGTCTAGTCTAGTCTCCAAACAGTTACTGTTGCAATCGTAGCTGACTGGGGACTTCAAGTGGACACAAGATCCACACTTTACTCACATCAGCAAGTGAAAAAAGCCCAATAAAACACTTTAAATAAGATAGTTACTTCTTAGTAGACTCACCAACACTTCCGTTAGGGTTCATGGGATATGTTGTGGTCGGCTCGCCATCGTCATCAACATACTTGATAGGGAAACACAACTTCCTCTCTAGGGACGAGCGCACTTGTTCACTTCGGAATGTGAAGCGTCCTGCAACAATAACAAGATCAGCTACATCCAATGTTCATCAGAATAATATACAGTAGGGGTGAACAAGGAATCAAAAACTTCCATATGGCTTCGAATATTTACTAACTTCAACTTCACTTTTGAAAAACATTTTTCGCTACAACAATTATTACAAAATTCGCCACTACAATATTATTATTATTATTATTATTATTATTATCATCACCGCGTCTTACTACCCGTTCGGGTTGTACACACTTACGCTAATATGTAATGGTAGGGTGATTGTGAGATAAAATGGAGGACCTACAGTTTAACGTAGAATCCGAACCACAGTGGAGGCCTGGCATTCCCCACATTCACAAGATGTCTTGTCAGAGGTGAAAGAAGGGTTTGGTAATCAGATAAATCTTTGCCGGGACCGAGGATTGAACCCAGTACAATATTGAAAGCCAAAATAAACAAATGTATATCTTAATGTATTGTTTGTTGTGTATCTCATGGGATTATTTGTGTTTCTTTTTGGATTGCTTGCATAGCTTATTGTATTCTTTATTTGTGTATATTATTGGATTGATTGTTTGTTTGCATGTCTTAGTAGATTTTTTGTTGTATATATTATCTTATTGTTTGTCTAAGTAATCATACATGTTCTAGTTTTAGTTTTGATGTATAGTAAATGACACAAAAAAAATTGTGGTATTTAAATAACATGTTGTGATAGTAACATAGTTTATAAACGTTGGATAAAATCTGTACTTTTTTGCAGTAACACAATTTTATATAATATTTATTGTCTTAAAGTTATTTAAATGTGTACAATGTTCTATTTTTTTTCAATAGTATTTACAAAATATTTAAGTTTAAATTTGGCTTTGGGAACAATTCATATATTTGATTTTACTTTGAATTGAAATCCCCCGATACACATAAAAGTGCGCACTTACAAGGAGACAGGAGGAAGTGTTTGTTGAACTCACCCTCTCCGTGAGCCACCCACACCCCTAGGACTGACCCTTCCATGCCCTGCAGCATCATCGCTGGGGACTTCTCCACTCTGACCGTGCTGAACCGACACTCGAACCTCTCCGACAAGTTGTGGTCCAGGACTACGTCTGGAGAGGGAGGCTGTCCTTCGTCTGGTGAGGCTGGGACAGACACAGGACAGTCAACACTACGTCTGGTCTGTCTGTGACAGGACAGTCAACACTACGTCTGGTCTGTCTGTGACAGGACAGTCAACACTACGTCTGGTCTGTCTGTGACAGGACAGTCAACACTACGTCTGGTCTGTCTGTGACAGGACAGTCAACACTACGTCTGGTCTGTCTGTGACAGGACAGTCAACACTACGTCTGGTCTGTCTGTGACAGGACAGTCAACACTACGTCTGGTCTGTCTGTGACAGGACAGTCAACACTACGTCTGGTCTGTCTGTGACAGGACAGTCAACACTACGTCTGGTCTGTCTGTGACAGGACAGTCAACACTACGTCTGGTCTGTCTGTGACAGGACAGTCAACACTACGTCTGGTCTGTCTGTGACAGGACAGTCAACACTACGTCTGGTCTGTCTGTGACAGGACAGTCAACACTACGTCTGGTCTGTCTGTGACAGGACAGTCAACACTACGTCTGGTCTGTCTGTGACAGGACAGTCAACACTACGTCTGGTCTGTCTGTGACAGGACAGTCAACACTACGTCTGGTCTGTCTGTGACAGGACAGTCAACACTACGTCTGGTCTATCTGTGACAGGACAGTCAACACTACGTCTGGTCTGTCTGTGACAGGACAGTCAACACTACGTCTGGTCTGTCTGTGACAGGACAATCTACACTACGTCAGGTCTGTCTGTGACAGGACAGTCAACACTACGTCTGGTCTATCTATGACAGGACAGTCAATACTACGTCTGGTCTGTCTTGTGACAGGACAATCAACACTACGTCTGGTATGTCTTGTGACAGGACAATCAACCCTACGTCTGGTCTGTCTTGTGACAGGACAATCAACACTACGTCTGGTCTGTCTTGTGACAGGACAATCAACCCTACGTCTGGTCTGTCTTGTGACAGGACAATCAACACTACGTCTGGTCTGTCTTGTGACAGGACAATCAACACTACGTCTGGTCTGTCTTGTGACAGGACAATCAACACTACGTCTGGTCTGTCTGTGACAGGACAATCAACACTACGTCTGGTCTGTCTTGTGACAGGACAATCAACACTACGTCATCTGTGACAGGACAATCAACACTACGTCTGGTCTGTCTGTGACAGGACAGTCAACACTACGTCTGGTCTGTCTGTGACAGGACAATCAACACGTCTGGTCTGTCTGTGACAGGACAATCAACCCTACGTCATCTGTGACAGGACAATCAACACTACGTCTGGTCTGTCTGTGACAGGACAATCAACACTACGTCTGGTCTGTCTGTGACAGGACAATCAACACTACGTCTGGTTTGTCTGTGACAGGACAGTCAACACTACGTCATCTGTGACAGGACAGTCAACACTACGTCATATGTGACAGGACAGTCAACACTATGTCTGGTCTGTCTTGTGACAGGACAATCAACCCTACGTCTGGTCTGTTTTGTGACAGACACAGTTCTATGATCATCGACCTTTCAATTGTTTTTATTGCTTATTAGATAGTCCTCCAGTGGTGAGTGTTATGTAGCCTATCAAAGATGCTTGTTATGAAGCTCTAAGCAGTGCTTGGTTCGTGACCTGTCTGCAGATAGTTGTTTAATTAAAGTATGTAGTATAAAGGAAGGTAACCTGGTATTAATGATCCAATCCATCCCAGCAGGCTCATCAGCTGGCAGCCATTACAGACGCCAAGACTGAAAGTATCTTCCCGCTCGACGAATGATCGGAACTGTTCCTTGAGGGAGGAGTGGAACAGAAGACTGGCTGCCCAGCCTTTTGCAGACCCCAGCACATCTACACACCGTTAAGACTGTTTTAACTAGTAGTTCCGTCAATAGTACCACTCGCTTCCTCCGTTAAAAAAAACCATTGTGTTGGATAAAAATATTATACTTTGTATAACTATGTAAATTTAGGTATTAAATATAATTTACAAAATGCTATGCTTCAAAGATAATTTATTATTTTAAGACTAAATATATTACTTAAGTGATTAACACACAATATAATTTAGGTTTCATTCTTTTGGAACTGATCAGGAGGAAATGTTGAATGCGCAAAGCAACTTCCTAAAAGAGGAACCCAAAAAACACAAGAGGAAGGAAAAGGAAATCTGTAAAGAACTATACGGCACTCAGATGGACATTGGAAATGGATACATATCTCTTTAAGGAAAACAAATGTTCACTTTGTGAGGTAATTGTATTATATTTGGAAGCATATTAAAAGAAACAAACACAATCAGGCTTTTACAATGAGCAAGTCGTTTATGTTATTCCTTTTACATTTTTTTGATTTCCTCTTTTAGGAAGTTGCGTTGAACATTTAAAACTCCCTCCTGATGAGTTCCGATAGAATGAAACCTAGGTCGGGAGTATGGGCGGTAATGATCGATTTCTTTCAAGAGGCAGCCATGACCTCTTTGTCCAGTGGCAGCAATGTACAGTGTGAATTGTGTTCTTTTCAATGTAACAGCCATATTGTGTTCGTTCCTTTCCTGTACCTTCTTCCAAATATAATACAATTTATAAAACAAAAAGAGGTGTTTCTTATAGAGATATAAAAATTATTTTTATTTTTATGTGAATACTAATTTGTGTTGGAAATAACAACAGTAAATGAAAAAACAAAAAAAAAACAATGTTTGTTTTAAATTTAAATACTTGTTTTTTGTCGAAGTTCCGTAATTGTTGAATCTGGAATTTCACTTTCGAATCAAAGTTCAAGCGAACAAATATATAAAGCCAAGTCAAAGTTTTTGAAGCTCAGAACACCCCGACTACAGTCTTAAAGATTTATCCTTGGATTTGTTTCTATCGTCGTGTCTTACGACTTGTTCAGGTTATGATAAGGGTAGATGTGAGGAAGGAAGTGTTTCAGAGGTAATACAACATACCAGCGTAGCTGAACCCTCCTGGAAACACAATGCCCCTGAAGGTGTCTGTGGTGACGGTCTTGTCCAGAAGGTCCTGCATTGTCACATCCCAGACCTCAAACCCCGCCATGTGCACAGCCACTGCCATCTCGCGATCACCGTTGGAACCTTCTTCCCGAACCACGGCGACACGTGGAGCTGACGACAGACAACCACAACAGTTCATAGAATACCCCATCACAAAGCACAAGTCGGATAAAGTAGCTACCAGAATTTTACTTAACCTAAGGCTGCATCCGAGTAGTCTACTTCACGCGCATCGACCCTTGACGTTCACTCGATAGTTGCATTAGCAATCACGTGATCAAGTGTAATTATTGTAAATTTTGAGGAGCCAAAATAGAGAATCAAAGATCAAGGTCAAAACTTAAGTATCATAAAAAATCATTGGAATCAAAAAAAGAGGAATTGTGACATCTCTGGTCTAAAATAAAACCAACAATACAAAAAAACAAAGGTAAAAAGAATATTTATAAAAATTCCAGAAAAAAATTATTTTGTAGGCTTGTTTTAAAGTTTGTAGGTTGACAGAATGTGAACACAATGGCGAGTGCAAATGAATACACTCACGACAGGTCAACGGACGGGCAGGCGTTGGAGAGATGAGCGGGTCGAACGTGAGTGAGTAGCGTGGGGACTTCCTCTTCCCCCAGGACTCGTATTCCTTGCGGACACAGCCCGGACTGGCCTGGAGACACTCTAGCTGGAAGCTGGTTTCCTCCCAGATACGAAACAAGGAGAGAACGTCCACATTCTCGAGCACCACCACCCTCGTCGACTGCCACTTGGATCTAAACACAGTCACTACAAGTCACTGGAGTGTACGCTACAAACAAGGACAGAACGTCCACATTCTCGAGCACCACCACCTCGTCGACTGCCACTTGGATCTAAACACAGTCACTACAAGTCACTGGAGTGTACGCTACAAACAAGGAGAGAACGTCCACATTCTCGAGGAGCACCACCACCCCGTCGACTGCCACTTGGATCTAAACACAGTCACTACAAGTCACTGGAGTGTATGCTACAAACAACAGAAACTATTAGTTAATATATCTGATCCAATATTACAATAAGGGAGTGCCAAGTCCACTTTTTAAATTCAAACCAAACTCAAATTGAATATATAATATGTACTAATAAATAAAATGACTGAATTGTAGAAAAATTGGCGAGGATTTTTATTGTCGAACCAAGATGGTAGCTGATATTAGTTTTGAAGCTTCACACACGCCTATATTTCAAGAACAAACTTTGTCCTTGTAATGGGTTGTAAGGACTTACCGGCGCTTGCCAGCCAGACGCTGTGGACCAGCCCAGCATGTGGCACGGTACCGCGCGGTCCTTGAACTGTGTCTGAATGTAGTCCGCATCTTGTGGGTGGACCTCCACAACCCAGCCCGTCTCTTCACTGAACAGAGCCTCGAGCGGCTGACCGCGCTTGTGCGTCACGTCCACGTTCAGGCCACTCAGCCCGGCGAACGCCATCTCCAGGAGACAGGTGATGAGCCCCCCGTCACTAACATCGTGACCGGCCAAGATCTTACCCTCTGCAGGTGTGACAACATCACAACACTTTATTGACTAATACAGACAAAATCTGATAGAGATGAATAGACTAGCTCTTACAGGATCTACAGATGTAGGAACTAATGATGGAGAGACTAGCTCTTACAAGGGCTAAAGATGGAGGGACTATCTATTACAAGAGCTACAGATGTAGGAACTAGCTCTTACGAGGGCTACAGATAAAGTGACTATCACGTCGTGCCCTCCATCTTTCTCTTTAGAGAGCATTTTTCAAACCAAAGGGAAGGTTTAACGAAGATGTGATGTGGTGCGACTTATCATAATACAGGTCTAAATTCCCCCCCCACTGGTAGATGCTATGAATCTTAACCAAGGTATGAGCTGAAACCTATTCATATTTGGAGGGGGGTAACAAGTCCACTTTATCAACATAATTTCTATATTTTGTCTTAAAATGACAAATTAAGTTATTATCACAAACTGTAATAGAATTATTTTGAATTTGTTTTTATACAAACACTAATTGTGATGGAAATAACAGCAGAAAATTTTAAAAATAAATATGAAAGTTTTAAATTTAAATGTTTTTTGTTTTTTTTGACGAAGCTTTGTGATCGTCAAAGTGATTGTCAAATACAGAATTTCACTTTCTAATCGAAGTCGAAGAGAAGGAATATTATGAAGCCAAGTCAAAGTTTTTAAAACTTTGCACACCCCTAGAAAATAGTAACAATGAAAGGGTGTAAATCAAAACAAAAAACACCAAAAGTTAACTATGTGTGTCGATTTCCTCAAATAGTTTTCTAACTCGATATTTCTCAAACAAACCCATATTAAACCAGTTTTTTTAATTAATTATCTTGTTCTACACCCGCGGGATACAAACCCCACTCTCTCAGCTCACAGTCCACTGTACCTCTGATAAGAGACTGCGTAACGATGAACGCTTGTTTGAAGACGCCCGGTCGGTCCAAGTCCGGGGTGGTGTCACCGAGTTGGCTGAAGCATTGAGCTAGGGCAGAGCCCCCCAGACGACTCTGGCCGCCGGATACATCCACGTGCAAGAGGACCCCGGTGCACCCTGTCGACGGGCACTTGAGGTCAGGGGTCACCACTAGTGTGATGTCAGGGCAGGGGGCATACGCCGACACCACTAGCGCTCCTAGTGGGACAAACACAAAAGCTTAGCGACCACGACCCCAGAGTGTCGTAGTAAGTTATCTTCTATCCTGAATGCGAGTGACTGAGTTGAGTGTCCTGTTCTCTGAAGTTAATAGACCGAGCTGAGTAGTAGAGTTCTGTAGCACTGCGCCAGAGGTCAGGGTTGTAAAACAGGCTAACATTGTCCAACGTTCAAACAGGTTGCCCCGACAACCTTCTCTAGTACAGGTCTTAAGAGACCAGCTTCTATAGTACAGTGTTTAGAGACCTACTTTTATAGTACAGTGTTTAGAGACCAGCTTCTATAGTACAGTGTTTAGAGACCAGCTTCTATAGTACAGTGCTTAGATACCAACTTCTATAGTACAGTTCTTAGAGACCACCTGCTCTAATACAGGTCTTAGATACCTACTTCTATAGTACAGTGTTTAGAGACCAGCTTCTATAGTACAGTGTTTAGAGACCTACTTCTATAGTACAGTGTTTAGAGACCAGCTTTTATAGTACAGTGTTTAGAGACCAGCTTCTATAGTACAGTGCTTAGATACCAACTTCTATAGTACAGTGCTTAAAGTCCACCTGCTCTAGCACAGGTCTTAGATACCAACTTCTATAGTACAGTTCTTAGAGACCACCTGCTCTAATACAGGTCTTAGATACCTACTTCTATAGTACAGTGCTTAGATACCTACTTCTATAGTACAGTGTTTAGAGACCAGCTTCTATACAGGGTGTCCAGCCAAACTATATTTTTAAATTCCCTGACTTTTCCAGGTTTTCCAGATCCAATTTACTTTTTTCCAGACCACTATTTATCGATATTATGTATATTACGAAAATAATTTTCTAAGATCACAGATTAAATAGCATGTTTTTTTTCTAGATACATACACATTCTGAAGTTGTATCACTCATTAAAGGGATTAAATAATTTCTGCCTCCGAGGAAATGGACTATTTTTAAGCTAAAAATAGATTTCAGTAAAATTGTATCGAACCATTAAAAGATTGTTTCAAGCCAGAAACATTTAAAATAGTTGTGGGACAGTCATTCTTAGTTCCTTCTAATTAAAATGTAGGCCTAATCAAATTTTGTACATATGAATATCCATGACTCAACTTTGGCTAAAGACACGTGGCAGGAAGGTGGAAAGACACAAAACTCACTTGTTGACCTTGAGAAGTGATATTAGTCTGCTCAACATGGACAATGGTGTGAAAGTGATTAGAGCTAAGTATTAACTGGAAGAAAAGTGTTATTTTGACTATTGTGAATCAAAATATGAGGTTTTATATAGATGAAATGTAAAATTTCCAGAAATTTAATAAAATTCCCTGACTTTTCCATGACTTTTCCCTGACCAAGCAAATTCCCTGACAATTCCCTGTTTTCCAGGTTTTCCAGGTCGCTGGACACCCTGCTATAGTACAGTGTTTAAAGACCAACTTCTCTAGTACAGTTCTTAGAGACCACCTAGACTGTAATACAAACTACAATAATAAGGGAGTGAAAGAGGAAGGTGAGTATAATGAATGGAAGAAGGGGGTAAGAATAGGAGAATGTAGAACACAAGACCGCTGCCGTGATACTGACCAGGAGCCTTGATAGTGTCTTTGCCGACCCTTGCGGCCATACTGAGAGAGTCCTTCCCTCCATCCACCGCAACCCCCAGCTGGGACATTACATCACACATGGCCACACATGCATCATACAGAGCTGCGCCTTCCCCCGGCAGCTTGGCGGCCCACATCCAGTTACCGCTGCACTTCACGTCCTGCGAGGAGACCAAGGTTAGCTCCCCACAACACCCTCTTGCCAGTCATTCATATACAATACAGTAAATTAGGGGTGGACGGGATCCCAAACGCCTGAGAAAAAGTTGGGGATTTATCAACGACCGTAAGTCAGGAAGGAGTGGCTATTTCTCTGCATGGCCAACTACGAGGTCACGTGTAATGAGGGTGGTTTTTTCCAAAATGATTTTCCACTATCCCTCTATGCAAATTTAAGTACACTTTATATAAATGTAACCTTCATAATCCCTAAAACCATTTGTGTAATTAGTACATAAGCGTGTAACTCAAGCGGGTAGTAAGACGCTATAGTGATATGAGGTTTTATTGTGCTATTTGCCCCGCGATTGGGCGCCAACTATGGAGATATTTGATTTTATATTGAGATATTTTTGCCCTGCGACTGGGCATAAATTATAATGATATCGGATTGTAAATGATGATGTCGCGGATATGGACCCATGAATGTCTTACGGTGAGCAGTAAGTATAACAATATTGAGTTTTATGATGATGATGACGCGTGCATGCCTTACTACGCACTTGTACACGGTTATGTGATTCTTATTCTTATGAAATTAGTAAAACTTTTAATGTTGCACACGATTTATTTAGATGATTGCACTTTCGGTACTGCAGATTTGATATTAAAATGATAGTTTTTGTGTGATAGTATTAACATTTCTGTATCAAGATAACTATATTCTGTATTCTGAGTACGGTGTACTGTCACTGTGATATTACAAGGTTTCTGTGTGAATTCATACGCACAAGCTGCTTATATATGACCTACCCCTTGCCTCTTGGACCCCTTGTCACCAGTGTCAAAACTAACTAATAGGAGAACTCCTAGCAACCTTATGTTGTGAAGGCCAGCTTCCTATCGGGTTAAGGGAACCAGCATGTCATATGATTTTCAAAATACAACAGAGTTTGTCTTTTAAAGAAAGAAAGTTTTAAAATGTGGTGTATTGAAATTACTTCTGAGAAGGCGCGATTCTCCATGGATGAAGTATTGAAAGGAAACTTTATATACAGTTTTTTAAAGAAAAATACGCTTAATCCATGACTTTGTGAATATATAAGAGGAGTCTAAAACAGTATCATTACAAGAGGATGCTAAAAAAAACTACAAGATCAACAACTTGTGGGAAAAACAGACGTCTGTACAATGAACATAATATATTTTTAATCTAAAATTATTTCTTAAGTGTCATTTTGATAACTTGGTGATCCTGCTCTCAATACGTTGCCGCATTTCCCATTCCATTCCTTCCTCACGGTAAAAATGTAATTCCTGTCCATCCGTTCTTATAATTCATCCTTCTCAATCTTTTCCACGAGGTTTTATGCCCTACCTTCAAGTCCGAGATTGTGGCAAACACCAAGTTGCTGAGGGACTCTGCCACAGTCATGCGGGCCCCCGCTGCGGGGTCAATGAGCCCCTTGATCGGTTGTTCCCCAATCGCTGTTGCAACACCTTCCTGTGGACATTTTACGACAAACTATGCTTTACACTAGAGCATCGTGGGTAATATTTACATCATTTACAACCAGGGCGCGATGGGTAATAAACTTACACCAAAACATGATGGGTAATATTTACACAGCTTCAAACCAAGGTATGATGGGTAATATACACTGTTTAAAACCTGGGCATGATGGGTAATATTTACAGTTTTACACCAGGGCATGATGGGTAATATACACAGTTTTACACCAGGGCATGATGGGTAATATTTACACAGTTTCACACCAAGGCATGATGGGTAATAAGTATTAACTTAGCTGCTGTCGAGTGCTTGAAAGAAACTCTAACAAGCAAAGGCAACGTCTCTCAACGATCAGGTGTGAGCTCACCAAGGACAAGTGTGAGAGAGCGGTGACGGCCACATCGGCCAGGGGTGTGTGAAGAGGGCCGACGCACTGCTGCTGCGCCACCAATCCAGTGACACAGCGGTCAACCTTGTTGGTGAGGTACCGCTTGCTGCTCACAGATGGCAGTCTCAGGACCAAATCAAGAGCTTGCAGGACCGACAGACTGGTAGGAAGAGTAAGTGATGTCACGATGACAGGCTTGCGGTCCAGATGGAACACCTGGTGACATAATATCCTGTCATCATAGTAGTGATGAGCTTGTACCTAACGGTGTGAGATACCCAAATAGAATCTAAATCATGTATCTATACAAGCGTTGAAATGCTATAACTGCCAGGAGTCACCTTCTGAGGCATTGAACCGAGGACCAGCTCCAACTCCAGATCCACTGGATGACGAACTCCCTGTTTTACATAGCTGCCGTCAAGATACTTGAGCTCATTATCATCCTCTTCTTCCGACAACACGACCTGCGCATGACGGGCATTGTATCAACATGACGGGCATTCTATCAACACGAGAGGAAATGTTGATGTAAACCTCACATCCCCACCTTGCCGTTGTCCAGTACGACTCCGACAATATTGACAGGACATCGCTCCCTGTGTCCTATCTGTTTGATCAACGGCACGTCACTGGGTCGACAGAGCATGGCGTCATTCTCCTGGTACTCTGCCCCCCACAACTCTAGCGTGGATATGGTAGGGTCTCCCAGCGGGAACCTGCGCGAGAAGATCACTGCCCCGGCCGGCTCAACCAGCTCCTTCAGAACGTTTCCTGCGGGTCAAACACACCAGTGACTCTCTGATGCACTCTTGCGCCAGTAGTAGCTGATAGGAGTGTGCAATGCTTCGACTACGATTCAAAATAGGGACAAGGCAGAAATGACGTTTCGACTTCGGGGAATTTGCAGGCAGGAAATAACTATTTCCCACGGGAACAAGATGGGAAAATTTTTTAAAATAATTTTCCAATTTATTCTTACATTTATATTTCAGATTTATGATTTTGATCCAAACTTTGTCTTCCCAGTGAATAATAATAATAATAAAAAGTGATGATAAAATTACAAGCGTATGGCAATTTGAACAGAAAGGAACCAAATTATAAAGATATACCAGACGGCTAGGAGAGTAGAACATAGCAATACTTGGACTTTGAGTTACATTAGATGAATTTTATATTAATATGAAAATAAAATATATGTAGTTAAGAATAATTCAAGGGGGTGAAAAGCAGTATTACAATTAATTCTCCTTGATTGGAGAATTAACAAGCTCACAGTGACATTAAATGAGAATATTGACAACACAAAAACAAAAGAATGACAATATTGTTTCCCCAATAATAACCATGTAGTTCCCTCAGAGATGATATTCGGTGTAGCTAAGGATCAAAACACAGCCAACTGCAATAGCAGGTGAAAGGTTTCCATTTGTGCCGGTTATTTGTTGACCACAGGACTCACCGTTACCCCCCGCTCCTTGATCATGGATACTCAAAATGGGGTTGTCCGCTCCACGCTCCAGACAAGCTCGGATCACTCGATGCAACTTCTGCTCCATCTCTGCGTCCCCCCGCTGCACGGCTCCGTAGTCCAGCTCCGCCTTGTTGTCACCTTGGACCTACAGTCGCGCGAGGTAACAACTGTTGTCAGGTTGTAAGTTCACTGCTAGCTTAGGAGCGTGCAAAACTTCAAAAAGATCTAAATTGATGATTATGAAGCTTCGGCGATTAATTATTTAAAACTAAAATACAAAATTATTTAAAATTTCTCTAATTCTGAGCTATAAGTACATAAAAAATTAATATTCATATGTCTAAAATCTGAGTGTTAGACATTTGCAGGGAGATCCTCCGTCCCCCATGAACCCACATTAAATTTTGGTGGTGAAAGCCCCTCAAAATCTCATTTTTGGCTGTCCCTCTTACTAAACTGGGTGTAACTAATTCAAAACTGAAGAGTTCACGTTCTCTTATTATTTTCTATCTTTGTCTAGGAGTTAGATGGGGTGTGTTTAGACCAGTAGGTGTCATCAGCGCTGAAATGTTCCTCACCTCGACCGAGCTAGCAGCCCCTCCTCCCACTCCTATCCTGTAGACAGGCCCTCCGAGCTTCACCACCTGCATCCCTGGAACATGTCAGGATTATGTTGAGAAGTATTACAACATCCAGTCACCGTCTGGACCATGTCTCCCTCTAATAACTCAACATCCTCCTCATAGTTCCTCACCTTTCTCCGGAGTCACCTTCTGGACCATGTCTCCCTCTAATAGCTCAACATCCTCCTCATAGTTCCTCACCTTTCTCCGGAGCAACCTTGCGGACCATGTCTCCCTCTAAGAGCTCAACATCCTCCTCATAGTTCCTCGCCTTTCTCCGGAGTCACCTTCTGGACCATGTCTCCCTCTAATAGCTCAACATCCTCCTGATAGTTCCTCACCTTTCTTCGGAGTCACCTTCTGGACCATGTCCGCGTCGAGCGACCCCACACCGCCACTGAACATGATGGGTTTGATCCATTCCCGGCGTTCACCCGACGAATCGAACAGCCCAAAGGACCTTGCAAACCCGCACACCACGGGCTCACCAAACTTGTTTCCGTAGTCGGACGCTCCGTTGCTCGCTTCGATCAGGATCTCCAGGGGCCGCGCAAAGTTGGGTGGATACAGGGCGGAGTGATCTTCCCAAGGTAGATTGTAGTCTGCCAGACCAAACACTTGATTGAGTGACGCTTTTTAGGGATTCATATTCGATTTAAAATTCTGATTACTAATTAAGGATGTGATGCTTGAATCCTAGAGGCGTTGAATCCCAAAACCCTCGAATCGAAGAACCTTTGAACTCTTAAGGATATTGTAGATTCAAGGAATAGAGAAAATATATGATTCAGGGTTCAAAAAATTAAATTTTAATCTGTTCTATAGATCTAGAACCGCATAACGGTGATTCAGAACCAATTATAATTGTAGCATGTACTTAAGAACTAGACCCCAGGTCAGTAATTTAACACTTAACAAAAAAACAAACCTTTTCCCACATTCCCTACTACCCATCTTGATAAGCCAAATATTCTGATTTGATTAAAAATTTAAAATGTGGTATTCACACACGCTTGGTGTCTGGTTTGATGTCACACAGAGTTCAAAGTGCCGGGCAGCTCACAACTCATCTCGTGGCAACGAAGGATAAGGCTGTCTGGCTGTCTGCTAAGAGCTTAACAACGATGAGTCACCAGTACTTGCTGTGGGCTCGTTAACAAAAGATCGATTTTAAGATCAGCCTTAATGACTGTGCCTTCACCAGCCAATGAGTGGATCCCAATTGGCATCGACCCACCCCTATCTTACTCTTTAATTACCTATACTTAGCGCCTTGATCTACGAGAATGAGAAGCTTTTGAAAAAAGTTCTGGCTTCGACAACTATAAAACTTTGCCAATAAAAATATTAGTGGATAAAATACTAAATTTAAGTTCGATTAAAGCGATTTTGAGCTGTTTTGTACATTCAAAATACTCATTTAAAAAAATCTAAAATAATTGAATTGCATTTTGTGATAGTGACTTGATTTATCAGATTAGAATTAATACCACAAACATTTGTGCAATGAAATGTTCTAGTGCATGAAATTGTACAAAAATACCCAATGTTTTTTCAAGCATATAACATTTGACTTGGGGTAAGGTGCCGGACTTCTACGCTAGCGGCCGGGGTTCAATCCCCGGTCCCGGCACAGATTTATCTGATTTCCAAACCCTTCCTTCACCTCTGACAAGACATCTTGTGAATGTGGGGAATGCCGGGTCCTCCACCGTGGTTCGGATTCCATGTTAAACTGTAGGTCCTCCATTTCATCTCACAATCACCCTACCATTACACATTAGCGAAGTGCGTAAAAACAGAACGGGTAGTAAGACGCGGTGCTAATAATAATAATAATAATAATAATAATAATAATAATAATAATAATAAACATTTGACTTATTTTTTCCATTATATTTGAGGTATTTAACATGATATTTTAAGAACTGACTGATTATATCAGCACACGACTTATAAACTAACTTAAATTTATAACAGACACAACATCCAGTCCCCAGCTGTTAATTCATCACTGTGAAAGGGCAAACTCCACATTTCACCAAAAATAAATTTTCTTGGCCGTGCCAGGAATTGAACCCGGGACCCTTACCTTAATAGACAGACATTCCACCGACTGAGTTAGGGTGTCTGACAAGAACAAACCAAAAAATATTCAAACTTTGACTATCTTCGAAAATATTTTATATATTCGATTCGGGTTAGCTTCAAATTGAGAAAGTAAGGCAAAAAAAATATGAAGAGACGTATAAAGTCACCTGGTATAAGCAGGTTTCCGACGCAGTATCCGGCCGTACCAGCGATGTAATGGCCACCCCTGCCCACCGCGTGGACATCTCTGAGACGACCTCCTGTGCCTGTCGTGGCCCCACTGGGACACACAATCCACATTACAATAAAACAGCAGTCGTGATCATAGCCAATAGGAGAATAGAGTTAATCTGGTGGCGTCGTCGTGATGTATTTTTCTTAGCACCACATCTTAATATCTGTTCAGGTTGTATGTATACATGTACTAACTAAATACTAATAAGTTAGGGATGAGTGAGGATGATGAATTTAGAGTAATTGTACCCATACTTGCATGGAGGTAGAGGGAATTTAGGGCACAAAGAGCTTAGCGTAAGATGGTATCAAGTACATCTTAAAAAGCATGACCGCTCTAATTTCTCTCTGCGGTAAGAGGCCAGCACCGAGTGAACAGCTGCATTCCAGATAGACAGCGAATAACTGGGTTATTTAAAAACTATATATATTATTAACTCTTAACATCCAGATTCTTTTTGTGAATGCTTTTCTTAACAATCTCCTCAAGGACATTACATTAAAACATAATTAATTATTCGCTTACAATCACAGTATATATAAAATTTAATCTTATAATTTATCAAGACTTAATTTTTCTAATTACTTAAAAATAAACAAATATTTTAAAATATATTTTGAATTTTATTTCATTAAAAAATTGTTTAAAAATATTAACATATATTTGTTTTTTATTAACATAATTTAGTTTTAAAATTATATATCTAATCGGCACCAGCTCGACTATGTTTGGTACTCAAGAGTTTCAAGAAAAACTCGCTCGAGAGCAACTCAAATAAAAAATTTGAGCTCACACACCCCTAGCGTAAAATACAATAATGTCCATGGAAGGGAACAATACATCAACAGTTGTGAGGTACCTGAACGGTGCCACGCCGGTGGGGAAGTTGTGTGTCTCTGCGGTGAACACTATGTGGGACCTATTGGAGACCCGAGTGAACTTGCTGGCCCCTTTTGTCTCGGTGGGTCGTAGATTCTCCACCGTGAAGCCTTCGATAGCACTGAGAACAAGACAAGACAAGATCATCTGGTGCACTATGAACTTGTTGTTAGAGGCAACTGGAATATTTACCTGCTATTATCTGTGAACTTGTTGTTAGAGGTAACTGGGATACTTATCTGCTATTGTCTGTGAACTTGTTGTTAGAGGTAACTGGGATACTTATCTGCTATTGTCTGTGAACTTGTTGTTAGAGGTAACTGGGATATTTACCTGCTATTATCTGTGAACTTGTTGTTAGAGGTAACTGAGATATTTACCTGCTATTATCTGTGAACTTGTTGTTAGAGGTAACTGGAATACTTACCTGCTATTATCTGTGAACTTAATGACGTTGTTAGGGTTACTGGAGCGCTGCGTGTCTATGATCATATCTATCAAACACTTGGGTTGCTCCTTGCCATTGACCACCATCTTACCCTGACAACAGCCAATAGAAAGCCAAGTTAAGGCGGATGAAACCAATAATTGTCATGAGACGAAAATATAAGTATGATCCATAAAAGGATGTATTGGTTCATAAATAATAATTGGTTATTTGCTTGTGATTCACCTTGAAGAACCAGTGACGACTATGTTCGCTGTTCGACTGCGCCAGGTCAAAGCACTCAACACTGGTCGGATTTCTTCTCAGCTTGACCTTGAACAGGTCGGTGTAGAAATCGAGATCCCAGGTGTCAAACGCTAAACCTGCCAGCAACGAATGTTAGGATCATTTAATAGAGATAGTGCAAATCCTCTTCTCCTGTGATCCAAACAATCTTACTTACTGATTTAATATACAAATCTAAATCTTATAAAACATAACAACTTTCCCAAATCAAAGCTGAGCATGCCACACTGGCACTATCAAAGGAACTGAAACTATTTTCCACAAAGGTATAAATGATCATGACCCTCCTGCGGATCTGTGGTTGAAACACCATCAAAACTATCAGAGTTACCCAGGTAATAGTGACAGTCAGCCCTGTGTTACCCAGGTAATAGTGGCAGTTAGCCCTGTGTTACCCAGGTAATAGTGGCAGTTGGCCCTGTGTTACCCAGGTAATAGTGCCAGTTAGCCCTGTGTTACCCAGGTAATAGTGCCAGTTAGCCCTGTGTTACCCAGGTAATATCGTCCGTTAGCCCTGTGTTACCCAGGTAATAGTGGCCCTTAGCCCTGTGTTACCAAGATGAGAGTCGACCTCTTGGAGCGCTGCTCTGCCACGGCCCATCACGTCCACCTCGTACCACGGCTGCGGAGCAATGTCCAACTGGAAACTGTCCACAGGGGACAGGTAGCGACACTGAGTCATGCGGTCATACAGCGCTGATGATAGCTGACAACAGCAACAACAACAACAACAGACTTTAGAGATCATACAACAGGTTGTGATTAATAAATATAAGAGTATAAAGAATTCACATTATTACTGCCCATGTAGAGTTCTTCGCTTTTTGCCTATTAAACATGGGCAATACTGATTCGACGGCGTGTGTGGACTTCCTCTGAACTGGTGGTACATCTTGACTCGATTCCGTGGCCGTAAAGCCTAACGTGTCACATTTTGAAATAGATTGTTGGGGACAAGAAGGCTGAGATGTTTGAGTGTCAGTCTTGTCTATACTTTGGGTGATTTTTCCTAGATGGTTTTCCACTCTCTCTCCACACAAATGTGGATTTCATTTCTTTAAAACGCGTTTTATCTTCCTCATTCGTATTCCACTAGTGTGTCAAATATATGTGACGCCCCCAAAAGAGTACAAAGACGTGGTGGGGGGGAAAAATGGGACGAAATCGCTCCTACGTTTTGACCTCTATTCTCGGAGAATTACATAAGCTAGCGCCCGTGGAACGTGACAGGAATCAAACCTAGATCCTAGACTTAGAAAGCACAAGCACTACCAAATGAGTGACTTGTTAATTTTAATTTATTTAAATTAGTTGATAAATGACACCCGAATACAGGAAAGGAACTCGGAAATTTTGGCTTACCGCGCAAAAGCCCCAACTCGGAACTACCCAGGACTCACCCCGTGTTCAGAGTCATTCTTCACCAATATTATAAGGCAAAGTCTATGAGAGACGTGTGGGAATCATCGGCTACTTGGAGCTGTTTATGAAAACCTTAGCCACTGGAGACTTGGTGTTGGCTTTTCCACACGACCATCACATACTCTGCCTTAATTTACGAGTGAATAATGGTCCTGAGCACGGGAGGACGAATCCCAGATAACTCAGTGGTAAAGTATTGGTGCACTAAGCCAAAGGTTTCGGGGTTGATTCCCGTGTCCTGGTGTCACTTTTCTACTAACTGAAATATGTCAGGAACGGTTGTATTAGTAACATAAGATTTACAGTACACATCATAAATTTTAATTACGTTTATAAAATAGTTTAAAATAATCATTCGAGATAAAGGAATGAAATATATACTAAGAGTTTGAATTTTAAAATTCTATATAGTTATAGTAAAAACACCTTTTCCTCTGTCTTTAGGTCCAAATTGGCATGTTGAGAGATTATAAAACTTACCTTATTCTCTATGTCCGCACCGATGGCGAGGCCAAACTGATCCCAGTGGATGAGATACCTCGTCGACACTTCTAGTCGTCGCACCTGGTGAAGACCAACAGAACTACAGATGGACACGGCATTGCTCGAGAACGCTGTCGAGAAGTTCAACCTTTAAACACCAGGAAATACATTTACACTTGGGAGTGTTATGTACTTCTCTAGTTTGGTGCAATGCCTCATGGGGTCAGTTCTGACCTTGGTCCTATCTCTACAAGTAGACTGCTGCGCTCCAACTCGGTCAAATGGGACTTGATACGAAGACTGTGAGGGTCAAACGGGGTCCCCAAGATCCAAGCTAGTTTTTCTCTGTCACTGCGGGAAAGCTCCGAACTGATCTCGACGTTGAAGCATAGCTCGGTGTCTAGAGATCTCACCAGAGACGAGACCAGTTGCAACTGGCGCAGTTTCCTGGCGCTGGCTCCGGTAGAGAGCCCGGGCTTGCGGTAGAACCTCACAATTACCATTGTTGCGCTACTAGAACACAAGATTCACTATCTGTAGAGTTAGTGCTACATATAAACACAGTAAATTGGTCTATTTTCTCTTAAATTAAACCACAAATATCAGGAACTATTTCTAACTACACATTTTATAAGAAAGATGTGACAATAGACAAGAGCGCTAAGGAAATGAACTTTACGTGCCGCCCACTTCTCGGGGACCTAGCTTCTAATCTTAGCAGGGTCGGTTTTACCTTCATGTAGCATACAACAGGTTATACAACAGCTATACAGCACACATCTTGTATATTTCAACATGTAACAGACAACAGGTGGGTCAATAAATTCTTCACACAAATTTTGTATCTTTCAAGTATGCCAACCAAAATAAAATTAGCTTTTTAAAAAGTTAACAAATTTCCAAACCTTGAAGCTTTCTGGTTGTAGCTTAGTGAAGGTCTGTTCCAATTAAAAAGAATCTATAAGAGGAGTAAACAAATATCTCTGGTGAAGGGGAGACTTTGAGGTCATCTCAAGGGTTATCAACCGCCATGACGTTGCTCCGGATAGAGTTGGGAAAATTTGACCTGTGACCTCCGAGGCACATGACGACATCCGACCTTAGGCTGAATAACAAGTTGATGGCTGTTTAACAACGTTCACCCTAACCCTTACTTCGTTATTCATCAATGAACCATTAGCGCCAGGGACCCCCTGATCATAGAATAGTTTGAACCACCGGTAGGTGAATACAAAATTCATAAACAATATTTTTTGTTAGTGTTATTTGATTAGAGGGCCTCTTTGTAATCTTAGTGCGTGACCGACAATAAAAAATTTTGTGTTATGATAAAGACAAAAATCTGCAATGATAACGCTGACCTGTACCAATCATAGAAAATGTCCTAAATTCCCTTCGCTGTGATATTATCTACAAGTTGGTAGTGAATCACGGTATTAAACCAGCAAGTAAAGGTAACACTATGGGGAAAATACACAAAGAGGGCAGGATTATTTAACATGTTTATGTCGTATTATGGAAAATTTTATCTTCTTTACCACCGATAAATACTCAAACAAAAGTCAATTCCCAATTATAACAAAATTGATATTTTAAGATTCCGTAGTTATATATTTTTTGGTGTAGATATTCAAAAGAGTTATCACAAACAGCCACCAAACATAACATTTTTGCCATCCCAACCTAGCAAAACCTTACTTTCACACACCAACAATATACTTTTAATAAAATTCCAGGAACCTTAAACATAATGCACCAAAATACCACAAACTTATTTTAATTATTTACGATATTTACCATTTGTTTTATAATCTTAATTTTGTTATTTTTGGAAATTTGCTTTTGGTGTTGTGTGTATCAATGGTGCCAAATATTTTATTTTTCATAATGAAATAGAAAAACATTAAAGCATCTCACCCTCTATGAGTACTATACCCGGGCCTCCAAGTTACCTGGAAGGTTTGGTCAGCTATTTAATAAAGCTCAGTGTTGAGCGAAACCTTCTAAGGCCCTGGAGACGAACATCACAAGATCTGTGATTATGGATAGAATGATTTTCACTGATTTCTTGAAGCTTCAACAAGGGAATCGAGGACGTAACTAATTTCCCGCGTTGACTACTTGGAGATTGATGTGATTAAATCACAAAATGTTCAAGGTACCAAACAGAGTTAAGTTACAAATTATGCGTGATTGAATATAAATGTATTAACTAATGCAAACATTTACTTACATTTACTTAAATCTTCAAAGAATGTTCACAACTTAGAATTAATTCAGGGTCAACCAGATGATTACATAACAAGTGGTTGGAGGGAAAAATAATTGACGCGTTCATTATTGTCAAAACATTAATTAAGAGCGCCCATATATGAGTCAATATAGTAAAGAACTTTGTTTACTTCGTGTTAACCTGATTAGTGTTTGTTTACTAATATAGCAAACAGCATAGATCAAGTTAATAAACAACAACGTGATTTAAAATTAGAATTCCAAATTTCCCAAATTCTCCAATGAAAATTCTCGTGAATCTAAAAAAAAGCTAGTAATATGATTTACGTATATGTAAATGGAAGGATAAATAGAAAAATGCTAATAAACTCCCTGTATGACATTCTACATTAAGGTAAACGGGGGACAGGGCATTCTTCCTAAATATCGAGCTAAGAGCCATAGGTGCGTTCTTTGAGGCATTCCACTGATTCATTAGTTTAGATTAAAATCGTTTACGATAAAAGCGCCTAATACCACTGTCTGTAGCTTACTTTAATTTATCAAAAGACCCCACTTATTTCTTGTGGCCGCCCCGAGTTAATTTTGGTCCTAAGCAGAGACTAGCACTCGAAAACGTTCCTACTTTCTAAGCCCTTGCTGGCGCGAATAAAGTTTTCCATAAATAGTGGGATTAAAATTTATTTAAAAAAAAACTTTGCTAGACTAAACAAAGCTCAAATCTATTAAGTTATTTTATACTGTTTTCATAAATGTTAGGTATTTTATCCAGCTAACTACAATATTATATAGATCCACCAGTTAGGCCTATTGCCCTACTTAGTTGTAATATAGGAGGAACGTATAATACAGTCCACATATTCAGAATATTATAAGAGTTTGAAATAAGCGTGGCGCCATGTTGTTTTTTCGCAAGCATGAAGCTGTGGTCTGGATGGTTGCTCTGGATCACGAACTAAGCTGTAAGTTCTATTTGGGTACTCAAAATGCTATTGAGTGTTGTGGTTTGGGG
>CABEEJ010005794.1:14363-46212 GCA_901482245.1 Timema douglasi | reverse complement strand
TGTCATTATGTAACTGTCGCCTAGTGTGGCCACCGGCATATAAAACAAGGCTCTGAGTGTTTGCGATTAGGTCGCTGGCGTAGGTAGCTGTCGCCTAGTGGGGCCACCGGCATATAAAACAAGGCTCTGAGTGTTTGCGATTAGGTCGCTGGCGTAGGTAACTGTCGCCTATTGTGGCCACCGGCATATAAAACAAGGCTCTGAGTGTTTGCGATTAGGTCGCTGGCGTAGGTAACTGTCGCCTAGTGTGGCCACCTGAGGCTCTGAGTACTTGCGATTAGGTCACAAGTATGGCCCTAGCCTTAATATTTTCGGAAGCTTTTAATTAAATATCAAAGTAATTCACCAACAAAGTGAACCCCGAATGTCATAAAACCATAAAAGTGATTAGGTTGTTAATAAACCTTTTCAAATAGATATTATTAATATTAGATAAAATATGTTTATGTTATTAATTATTTATATGGAAATAATAATTATTAGTTTATTTAATTATCCTTCTTAGTACTAAAAATATAAATTTGGTTGGAATACACCCCAAAACTTTTCCACCCCGGGCGACCGCCTTTGGTTCGTCTGTATTTATTTGATTAACAAATGCTTATTTAAACTTACAGTTATTAAGCCACATATTAGTCATAATGGGGTCAGCTTGCACTCTAGGGGATTAATGAGGTAAATTACCAGCCTGACAGCAATTAGTTATTATGTTCACACAGCCTCTAAAGCGGCCTTCCTTGTATTCGTAGCGGCCCGTGATTAGTGATTCCAAATACGTCGTTTTCTTCAGTCTTAGCATTTCGTGACTCGGGTTTACACACTATTCGTGATTACTGATTGGTCTCTCACACAATTTCGTCGCCACAACTGAAAACTCGTCGACTCTCCACCTGTCGAATTTGACGATTTTGATGAACTTACATTAATTATTTCGAACTTACACCAATGAACATGTTTGTGGTTATTCGTGTCCTAATTTATTCGTGTCGTACAGCTACTCGGAGCGAATCACCTCGAACGCGAATTTATTTATATTTACTAATAAGCCCAATACACTACTCACAAATAACGACGAATAAGTGAATCATGAATTACGAAGCACGGATATACGCATAGTCTGTAGACAGCTAATGCATTAATCAGGCTTATAAATAAAGAGTTTGGTGAACTATGTCATGGCAAGGGGGATGATTCTACATCCCCGTTGGTTAAATGATACTTGCCCAAATTTTAAAGATGTAAGGAAATAAGGAAGACCATATCCCCTTTCCGTTCATAGTGAATATATAAAAGAAACATCAGAACTAGTTCAGTGGCGTGGATCGTTTTTCAAAAGTTGGAGGATAGGACGATATCCAGTGGTGTAGCCAGAAAGTAGTGAGGGTGGGGTTGGGGTTTATGTGTACATTGAATGCCTTTTGGAGCTTTCTTCTTGTTCATTGAGAGAATGTTGCTCTTTTGTTTATCGGTGATCTTACAATCTTCTATTCAAGACGAGTCAATGACTGGAACCTTAATAATTTATCAGACGTTCTAACTCCCATGCAGACTGGTCAGACTGGTCAGATGTCCTCAAGATTTGGAAGAAGAACTGTATCTCGGTTAACGCTCCCGACTTGTAAATATTTAGCGGCGGCGTAGCAGGAACTTGTTATGCAAGGACACATCTCAACATCCAGCCAGGAGTGTTAACTACATCACTCGATATAAGTGGAATATACCGCACTGGGCATAACATGAGTGTTAGCTGCAACACTTATAGAAGTGGACTATACTGCATTCTACTAGTAGTATCAACATGTGTCACTGCTAGTATAGGTCAGAGGTCCGCACTCCCTCCACCGGTAGATGCTCAACATGTGTTGCTGCTAGTGTAGGTCGGAGGTCCGCACTCCCTCCACCGGTAGATGCTCAACATGTGTTGCTGTCTAGTGTAGGTCGGAGGTCCGCACTCCCTCCACCAGTAGATGATCAACATGTGTTGCTGCTAGTGTAGGTCGGAGGTCAGCACTCCCTCCACCAGTAGATGATCAACATGTGTTGCTGCTAGTGTAGGTCGGAGGTCACCTGCTGTTGTTTGTCTGGTCATGTATATAAGAGTTGTACCGAGCCTATAAGACGCCACACGTCATGACTGCTGGAAAGAGCTACCGTCGGTTGGGGCCCCTCCTCCTGTTGCTCCTGGGAGTCCAAGGGAGGATCTACGACCACTGCGAGTTGGCCCGAGAGCTGAGGGACCGTCACGAGGTCCCCATCAACCAGATCCCTACCTGGGTGTGCATTGCCCGCCACGAGTCCGGGTACAACACCTCCGCGGTGAACCACTACAGCGGTGATCATGGTCTCTTCCAGATCAGTCAACTGTACTGGTGCTCGCCTCCGGGGCAAGGGTGGGCTTGCGGCGTCACCTGCGCCGAACTGGAGGACGATGACATAGAGGATGACGTGGTTTGTGCGCGGAGGATCTTCAGGCAGCACCAGAGGATGTCGGGGAACGGCTTCACGGCGTGGTCCGTCTACAGGTCCAGGTGCACGGGGGTGAACCTCGGGGAATACATCGAGGGTTGCTTCGACGGAACAAAGAACAAGACCTCGACCCCGGAAATAAGAAGAGCCAACGAGTTGGTTAAGAGAAGGGTCGACCGGAGCTTCTACCGCCATAACATCTTCCTGAAAAACCTGCTTCAATGAACAGGATCTTTGCTTTGTTCCTGAAGGGATGTTCTAATGAATAGGACCTATGTTTTGTTCCTAATGGACTGCTTCCACGAACATGAGTTGTGCTTAGTTCTTAAGGGATCTGCTTCAATGAACAGGACCGGTGCTTTATTCCTGAAGGGTTGTTTAAATTAAAAGGACCTATAATTTGTTCCTTAGGGACTGCTTCCACGAATAGGACCTGTGCTTTATTCTTGAAGGATCTGTTTCATTTAACATAACCTGTGCTTTGTTAATGTGGTGGACTTGATAATAAACTAGACCAATATCAGCAGCATTGAACATTAATTGCTATTCAGAACGATCCAAGCAGTCATTGTAAGCACTGTGCCATTCTCTTGTCAAGTGTTTGAGAGTGGACCATGTGTCTTGTTTATCAATGTATGGTCTGTCAGTGAATGAAGTTTCCATATGAACCCTCGTGCCTTGTTTATCAATGTCTGGTCTGTCAGTGAATGAAGTTTCCATATGAACCCTCGTGCCTTGTTTATCAATGTCTGGTCTGTCAGTGAATGAAGTCTCCATATGAACCCTCGTGCCTTGTTTATCGATGTATGGTCTGTCAGTGAATGAAGTCTCCATTATGAACCCTCGTGCCTTGTTTATCAATGTATGGTCTGTCAGTGAATGAAGTCTACATATGAACCCTCGTGCCTTGTTTATCAATGTCTGGTCTGTCAGAGAATGAAGTCTCCATATGAACCCTCGTGCCTTGTTTATCAATGTATGGTCTGTCAGTGAATGAAGGGGCCACAGCTGATATTACCTGATACTAATGTTATCTTTAAATATGTTGTTTTTATAGTTTTGATTTTCTACTACCTACACGCTCTGACCAGTTTTTGAATGTTAAAATACGAAACATGAATGTTTGAACGCGAAGAAAGGATGTGTTTGAGTTAAAAAATATTTAAGAAATGTAGAGGGGTGAGCACGACCGGTTTCTAAGGCGATTTCTCTGTACTCGATTACTAAGAAAACTATTATACATATTTGACTTAGATTTTGACAACTGTAAATATCAATTTCACGTATGGCCTATACCCAGCCAATCCAAATTTAAGTTTAAAAAATAATTTAAAGAACACTGCATAAAACAATTGGGCGTGTCGTTGAAATGTAGGAAGACTTAGGCTAAATCTCCTTTCATTACATTACAACAAGCACATTTCTCTATCATTTAGTATAATTTAATGCCAATCAAAAGTTAAATATTTTTATATGATCGTACTTTCTTGTTTTAATGGTGTGTTTTTTAAAATATGCAGACAAAGCCTAAAACTAGTAAATATGACTGAGAAAACTTATATTTTTATTTTTCAACATAAATAATGTTCTAAATTAAAATAAAGCGAAACAATTTTATTTCAATTCAAAAGGGTGCTGTGTAACTGGCTGTGTGCTGCGACCTATCGGTCTAAGGTCGAACAAGACGACGTGTTTTACAATGGAAGAAGTTTCTGTAAAAAGAGAGCGAATAAAATAAAATAAAAAAGGAACCTATCTCTCAACCAGATGAAAGAAAAATAAATGTTTTGCTCTTGTGAATTGAATAAAAATAGGGTTTTATGAATTAATTATTCTTTCTTCGTGGAAAACATTATTTTAATACCGTATTTTGGAATTCATCCATTTATTTCAATTCATGTGCCTGTAATACCTAATTAATATAATTACAGGACCCATTTAGGTGATCGCATGGTCTAAGGTGCTATTCTCGCAATAAACTGGACTGCTGAAGACGGGGAGATCGAGGTTCGAATCTCGGTCGGGTGAACGGGGGGAGGTTTTTCCTAAATTGTTTTCCACTCCCCCCTCCATGCAAATGCGGGTTCACTTCCTCTAATTCAACCTTCCCAATTCCTAATCCATTAGAGTAATTAGTACTTAAAAGCGTATAACCCTAACGGGTAGTAAGATGCGGTGCTAAATATTATTATTATTATTATTATTGTAAACAGAGTCAATAATTTGGTATTGTTAATACAGGGCGATCTAAATTATTACGGACTGTTGGCAATTTTAACGAGAAGTACACTTGTCAGAGTAGATAAATGTCTTGAAACGATTCTCCACCAATTGTAGAGCTGGAATATGAAAGGGGGGTAGGGGGGAGGCTCTAGTGAACATGCCTTGACCACTACTCTTATAAAGTTAACACAGGTACTTATATTTCATTTTGACAAATATTATTTAACAAAATTAATTCATCACAAATATAATTTTTACTTTCTCACACCCCTCGGGTAGAGAGAAAGTATTGTGATCTTCAAAAATATTGAACTCAAGATTTTGATGGATGTTGACGTTTCATGAAACCCCGAACCCTAAAAAGTTTTTTTTTTGCAATGTCTGTCTGTCTGTCTGTTACTGGAACTAAAGCCGAAACCAATTTACTGATCAGGCTAAAACTATCTATATAGGTTTTTATAGGGTTCCCCGAAGGTGTTTTTGGAACAAGCTACCTAATCCTAAAATTAAGGTTAGTTTTCAAGGGTGAAAAGAGAAAAAACTATTTTATCAAAATCGGCTCTAACGATTTTGTTTATAATTGGCATTAAGGAATTATTTAACCTTACCAACAAAATGAATATGCTCATATTCCCAAGAACATAATTTTTTAAATCCTGTACATAAGCAAAATATTATTATTATTATTATTATTATTAGCACCGCGTCTTACTACCCGTTCGGGTTATACGCACTTACGCTAATGTGTAATGGNGTCTTACTACCCGTTCGGGTTATACGCACTTACGCTAATGTGTAATGGTAGGGTGATTGTGAGATGAAATGGAGGACCTACAGCTTAACGTGGAATCCGAACCACGGTGGAGGCCTGGCATTCCCCACATTCACAAGATGTCTTGTCAGAGGTGAAGGATGGGTTTGGTAACATAAGCAAAATAGTTTCAGGGACACTTTTTCGGTGAATCACTTTGACATTTAATTTAAATATTTCGAAAATATTAAGATAAAAGAAAGGGAAGAAGGGTTGATATTTTTGCACGCATTGATTAAAGGGATAAGAGGAAAGTAGTCACTTATTTTTATGTATTTTTTTGTGCGGTATTTTGGCACCCTATTATTATTATTATTATTATTTTGCGTCACGCAGGGGGTGTGGCTTATTTATTTTAAACAAAATACAATTGGAGCACAAATTTTGAGTTTAGTCTAGGGCGGCCCTGTTTCCGACAAAGAGATTATCTAGTATTAATGAGTAAAAGAAAAATTAATATTCTTTCCAATTGAAGTCTAATTGTGATTAATAATCTCTACCAGTTTTATTGTACCCAGCGTATAAAACCAAATATAATCCCCGGCGCTGTTGCCAAACTTCAGTATCCTGTCCCATTGCTAAGGAGAGCCGTGTCTCGGCGTTGTTGCCAATATTTCCCATTTCTGAAACCTTGTAAAATACTATAGTCTAGGAGATTGGGATATGCTGTTGACGTCGATGGGTGAAGAGGGTCTCAGTTTTTAGATGTTTGCTTGCCAAAATAATTTGTCACGTGGTCTGCCTTATGGTCCAATTCGAGAAATAGTCACCATCTTGCTATTTTCGAAATAATAGATTAAAGATGGAGCTATGCACAATATTTACGATAGGTGTGAACTGTAATTTTATATGTTGTTAATTATGCTTAATCCACCGAATAAACTAAACATTGCACTTGTTTAAGTATATATGATAGATTTTTCTGGAAGACAACATTTCATGATAAACACTTAGTACTATGTCACTTTGGTGTTACTCAAACTACGGTAAAGATTTTTTGAAATGGTATTTACAGAAATCACAGCATGGTAAATTTTTTTACTGGATAAGGACAATAGCACATTTCTGGCGCATATTCTCAAGTATCCTGGAAGACATGGGCATAGGAGGGCAGGGGTTTAATGGATCCAAACACATACAAACCCCTTCCCCCCTGAAATTCTTCGAAAGTTTTCAATATGAAGCTTAAAGTCTTGTATCAAACCTCAAATTACTTATAAAGGCATTCACTATCCAAAAATTTGTCAGTGAAGGACCACTCCAGATAGCTTCTAGAGGCAAACTTTTTTTTTAAATTCTGGTTGGGGAACACTTCAAATAGTTTATATAAAAAATGTAATTTATATATTTTTTAAAATTGTTGCGCACTTCTTAAAATATCTTTTAGATTAATTAAATTTTCAAAAATTTGCCAAAGGACACCTACACCAAATCGCCTCTAAAAGTTCACAAATTTCAAAAAAATGTAAAGGGTATCAATATTCTAAGAAGCTTTTAATGTGGCAATGCAGGTAACTCGAGAAAAGAACAGTGTTTTTGCAGTTTTTATGGCAAAACTTTCGATCAAAACAAATCAAATAATATTAGAGTTTAATTTTCTTCACATGGTGATATCAACAGTTGTTGAATATCTTTCGTGAGCATAGTGGAATTAGACGTGGCTTTTTAAACAAAGAGAAAAAGTTGTCATTAAATGCCAGGACATCCTTGACAGTTTCTAGTTGCATCCGATTTTCTAACATTAAATGGGGGAGAGGAGGGTGGAAGGACCATAAAAAAAACTTTTTTTGTTACTTACCCCTCACCCCTTTTTTTCTCACTTATTCAAATAAAGTTACACCACTATTGTTTAAAGTAAATATGTTCTTAGGGTTTCGAAATTAAATTCTTCCTACGTCCACGCTGGAAGTCTTACCTTGATTAATTATACTATGACCCTATCTTTTAATCTACACCATAGTGTAACCAAGAAATGTAACAATCTTACCTTAACGTACTACCCTATGTCTCTATCTTATAAGCTATATCATAGTGGAACCAAGCAAGGTAGTAGTTTTAATTTTACTGATTACACTATGCCTCTATCTTGTAAACTATGCCATAGTAAAAACTGGCAAGGTAGCAATCTTACCTTGACTGATTCCACTATGGCCCTATCTTGTAATCTATGCCATAGTTAAACCAAACAAGGTAGCAGTACTACCTTGACTGATTACACTATGGCTCTACCTTGTAATTTGCAACATAGTGGCACCAAGCGAGGTGGCAGTCTTACCTTGACTGATTATACTATGACCCTATATTATAAGCTACACTATAGTGGAACCAAGCAAGATATTAGTCTAACCTTGATTGATTACACTATGTCACTATCTTATAAGCTACACTATAGTGGAACCAAGCAAGATATTAGTCTAACCTTGACTGATTACACTATGTCACTATCTTATAAGCTACACTATAGTTGAACCAAGGGAGGTGGCGGACTTAACTTGACTGACTTCAACCATGCCCCCATCTTATAATTTACACCATCGTGGAGCCAAGCGAGATAGCAGTCTTACCCTGACTGATTATACTATGGCTCTATTTTGTAAGCTATACCATAGTAAAAACTGGCAAGGTAGCATTCTGGTCACTGATATATATCCCTTGTGAACTAGGGATTCTTGTAACTGATATATCTTCCTTGTGAACTAGGGATTCTTGTAACTGATAGCTCTCCCTTGCGAACTAATGGAGGCTGGTCACTGATAGCTCTCCCTTTTTAAATATAGTGGCTGAGCAATCCATGTCTTAATTATTTGTTAGTTCTAACAAATATGACCCATGATTAAGTTATATAGATTATTATTATAAGCATAGGAGGTCCAGTAATTCATTATTTATATAACTTAATCATGGATCATATTTGTTAAAACTAACAGATAATTAAGACATGGATTGCTCAGCCACTATAGTTCCCAAGGGAGAGATATCAGCGACTATCCTCCATAGTTCACAAGGAAGATCTATCAGTTACTAACATACATAGTTAACAACAGAGAGGCCAGTGACCAGCCTCCATAGTTCCCAAGGGAGAGCTATCAGTGACTATCCTCCATAGTTCACAAGGGAGAGCTATCAGTGACTATCCTCCATAGTTCACAAGGAAGAGCTATCAGTTACTAGTATACATAGTTAACAACAGAGAGTCCAGTGACCAGCCTCCATTAGTTCACAAGGGAGAGTTATCAGTGACTATCCTCCATAGTTCACAAGGGAGAGCTATCAGTGACTAGCATACATAGTTCACAAGGGAAGAGCTATCAGTGACAATCCTCCATAGTTCACAAGGAAGAGCTATCAGTTACTAGTATACATAGTTAACAACAGAGAGTCCAGTGACCAGCCTCCATTAGTTCACAAGGGAGAGCTATCAGTGACCAGCCTCCATAGTTCCCAAGGGAGAGCTATCAGTTACTAGCATACATAGTTCACAAGGAAGATCTATCAGTTACTAGCATACATAGTTAACAACAGAGAGTCCAGTGACCAGCCTCCATAGTTCACAAGGAAGAGCTATTAGTGACTATCCTCCATAGTTCACAAGAGAGATTTATCAGTGATTATCCTCCATAGTTCCCAAGGAAGATCTATCAGTTACTAGCATACATAGTTAACAACAGAGAATCCAGTGACCAGCCTCCATAGTTCACAAGGAAGAGCTATTAGTGACTATCCTCCATAGTTCACAAGAGAGATTTATCAGTGACTATCCTCCATAGTTCACAAGGAAGATCTATCAGTTACTAGCATACATAGTTAACAACAGAGAGGCCAGTGACCAGCCTCCATTAGTTCACAAGGGAGAGCTATCAGTGACTATCCTCCATAGTTCACAAGGGATAGATATAAGTGACCAGCGTCCATTATTCACAAGGGAGAGCTATTAGGGACTGGTCTCCTCACCTCCCCTACAGCGTATAGCACGGGCTGAAGGTGCTCATCTTGTGACTTGTGGTCTGAAAGGATATCCAGTAAACAGACCTGGAACTATTTCCAGCGAGGAAATAAAACAAAAGGACAGTTGTTTGCTGACATATAACTTAAATTTATTATGTACAAATACAAGACAGTGATCCGGTGTCAGACAAAGAAAGCGTTGACGATCTGCTCCATGCTGACGTAGGTCCCTGTTGCGAATCCGACAATGCCGATGAGGAAGATGGTCGAGTTCTTGATGAGCCGGTAGTGGAAGCGACCGAAGCCGTCCTCCCAGAACGTAACGAGGTCTAGGATAGCCGGGAACAAGAGGGCGAGAGCGGTACTGCTGACCGCACCGATCAGAGAGATGAACAGACCGAGCTTTGGGATGGCTTCGGCCAGGATGACTGTAACATGTGTTACAACAATATAGTGCGGTGTTGGTGATTATAACAAACGTTACAACAATATAGTGCAGTGTTGGTGATTATAACAAACGTTACAACAATATAGTGCAGTGTTGGTGATTATATCAGTAGTTAAAACCATATAGTGCAGTGTTGGTGATTATAAAAGTGGTTACAACAATATAGTGCAGTGTTGGTGATTATAACAGTGGTTACAACAATATAGTGCAGTGTTGGTGATTATAACAAACGTTATAACAATATAGTGCATTGTTGGTGATTATAAGAGTGGTTACAGCAATATAGTGCAGTGTTGGTGATTATAAGAATGGTTAAAGCAATATAGTGGAGTGTTGGTGATTATAAGAATGGTTACAACAATATAGTGCAGGGTTGGTGATTATAAGAGTGGTTACAACAATATAGTGCAGGGTTGGTGATTATAACAGTGGTTACAACAATATAGTGCAGGGTTGGTGATTATAACAGTAGTTACAACAATATAGTGCAGGGTTTGTGATTATAAGAGTGGTTACAACAATATAGTGTGGTGTTGGTGATTATAAGAGTGGTTACAACAATATAGTGCAGTGTTGGTGATTATAATAGGGGTTACAACAATATTGTGCAGTGTTGGTGATTATAACAAATGTTATAACAATATAGTTCAGTGTTGGTGATTATAACAGGGGCTACAACCATAAAGTAAAGTGTTGGTGATAAGAAGTGGTTACAACAATATAGTGTAGGGTTGGTGATTATAACATTGGTTACAACAATATAGTGCATTGTTGTGATTATAACAGGGGTTATGACAAAATAGTACATTGTTGGTGATTATAACAGTGGTCACAACCATAGGGTACAGTATTGGTGATTATAACAGTTGTTAAAAAATATAGTGCAGTATTGGGGATTATAACAGTGGTTATAACAATATAGTGGAGTGTTGGTGATTATAAAAGTGGTTACGACAATATAGTGCAGGGTTTGTGATTATAAGAGTAGTTACAACAATATAGGGTGGTGTTGGTGATTATAAGAGTAGTTACAACAATATAGTGTGGTGTTGGTGATTATAACAGTGGTTATAACAATATAGTGGAGTGTTGGTGATTATAAAAGTGGTTATGACGATATAGTGCATGGTTTGTGATTATAAGAGTGGTTACAACAATATAGTGTTGTGTTGGTGATTATAAGAGTGGTTATAAAAATATAGTGCAGTGTTGGTGATTATAATAGTGGTTAAAACAAAATAGTGCAGTGTTGGTGATTATAACAGTGGTCACAACTAAAGATTACAGTATTGGTGATTATAACATTTGTTATAACAACATAGTGCAATGTTTCTTATTGTAAAAAAATGCTAAAGCAATAAGGTGCAGTTTTGGTGATCATAACAGTGCTTACACAACATAATGCATTGTTTCTTATTGTAACATGGGTTACAACTAAATATTGCAGTGTTTCTGTGTGTAACAAATTTTACATTTATATAGTTCAGTGTTGCCTACTGTAATATGGTTTAGAACTATATATTAAAGTGTTACTGTAACATGGGTTACAACAATATAATGAAGTGTTTCTTATTGCAACAAACGTCACAACAATATTGTGCAGTGTTTGGTAATGTAACATGGGTTAAATCACTATGGTACAAAGTTTCTTATTGTAACAAATGTTACAACAATATAGAGCCGTGTTTCTTACTTTTACAAATGTTACTACAATATAGTGTAGTGTATCTTATTGTAACAAACGCTACAACAATATAATGCAGTATTTATTTCTGTAACACAGATTAAAACACTACAGTACGGTGGTTTTTTTACTGTAATACGTGTAATAAATGTCACAACAGTATAATTGATTGTTTGTTATTGTTACATGTGTTACAACAATATAGTTTTATTATTATTATTAGCACCGCGTCTTACTACCCGTTCGGGTTATACGCAAACAATATAGTTAAATGTTTATTATTGTAACATGTATTACAACTAAATAGTGCAGTGTTTCTGTGTGTAACAAATCTTACAACTATAGAATGCAGTATTTCTTAATGTAACACAGATTACCACAATATAATGCGGTGTTTATTAATGTAGCACAAGTTAAAACCATATAGTAGAGTGTTTCTTGCTCTAACAAACGTTACAACAATATATTGCAATGTTTCTTATTGTAACACGGGTTAAAACACTATAGTACAGAATTTCTTAATGTAACAAATGTTACAACAATATATTGCAGTTTTTCTAATTGTAACATCGTTTAAAACAAAATAGTGTGATATTTCTTACATTAACACGGGTTAAAATAATATATTACAATGTTTATTAGTGTAACAAGTGTTACAACAATATGATGCAGTGTTTCTTATTTTTATGTGGATTACAGCAAAATAGTGTAATATTTTTATTGTTAGATGGGCTACAACTAAATAGTGCAGCGTTTCCGTGTGGAACAAGTGTTAAACCTTTATAGTTCAGTGTTGCCTACTGTAACAAAGGTTACAACTATATAGTGAAGTGATACTTACCTTTACATAGGTTACAACGATGTAATGTGGTGTTTTTTATTTTAACATCTATGTTACAACAATATAATGCAGTGTTTCTTACTATAACAAATGTTGCATCTATATAATGCAGTATTGTTCATTGTAACATACATTACAACTATGTAGTGAAGTGCTACTTATCGAAACATGGACTACAACTATATAGTTAAGTGTTAAGTATTGTAACATGGTCTACAACAATATATTCCAGTGTTACTTATTGTAACATAGGTCACAACTATATAGTGAAGTATTGGTGATTATAACAGTTGTTACAACAATATAGTGTAGGGTTTCTTATTATAGCATGGGTTACAACACCATAGTACGTAACAAATGTTACAAAATTACGGTACAATGTTTCTTATTGTTACAAGTGTTACAACAATACAGTGCAATATTTCTTATTGTAACATGGGTTACAACTAAATAGTGCAGGGTTTCTGTGTGTAACAAATGTTACTACTATATAGTGCAGTGTTGCCTACTGGTACATGGGTTACAACTAAATAGTGCAGTGTTTCTGTGTGTAACAAATGTTACAACTATATAGTGCAGTGTTGCCTACTGGTACATGGGTTACAAATAAATAGTGCAGTGTTTCTGTGTGTAACAAATGTTACAACTATATAGTGCAGTGTTGCCTACTGTAACATGGGTTACAACAATATAGTTGAGTGTTTCTGACCTTATCATAATATGTTAACAAAATGGTGCGGTGTCGCTGTCTACCTTCAGGAGCATGACAGCTCTGTTATTAGGGTCAGTTCCATAGTCAGACTTAGCACGCTTCAAGTAGAGCGCTATACTAAACACAGGACGACACTTGTCTGGACTAGAATGGAATATTCTAGTAATGCATATGACAGTGGTCCATTCCATTCGGGTCTCGGTAGGTGTCGTCATGAATTTAGTATAGCGCTACACTTGAAGCGTACTCAATCTATGAAACTGGCCCATATTTATAAAATGCGACTCACAGGTGAACAACACGAGCATGGTACGGAAGATGGTCTCCATACAGACCGGATGACGGAACGGTCCAAACCTTTCAGCTAAACCAGGCCAGATGATGTCTATAGGAACATACATCTGCAGGGCGTAAGAGAACAGGATCCCCAAGGAGATGGCGATCTTGATGAATTGAGACAACCTGGAACCAGGACAAGGGGTTTAACGCCGTGACTTCCTCCAGTGGAGTGGGCAGCAAGTTAGTCCTCACTTCCTTAGTTCTGTGACAAGGTGGGTGACTCTCTAGTGGGGGGCGGGGGCAGCAAGTTAGTCCTCACTTCCTTAGTTCTGTGACAAGGTGGGTGACTCTCTAGTGGGGGCTGGGGGCAGCAAGTTAGTCCTCACTTCCTTAGTTTCTGTGACAAGGTGGGTGACTCTCTAGTGGGGGTTGGGGGCAGCAAGTTAGTCCTCACTTCCTTAGTTCTGTGACAAGGTGGGTGATTACCTATAGAGAAGTAAGTCCTTAATGTGTGTGCAAGTGTTAATATTCTGACATTGCATCCGAGTGCTCTTAGGAACACTCCTTTCTGCACTTAGTCCCTGACAGTGTATCTGAGTGCTCTTAGGAACACTCCTCCCTACATTAAGTCTCTGACAGTGTATCCGAGTGCTCTTAGGAACACTCCTTTCTGCACTCAGTCCCTGACAGTGTATCCGAGTGCTCTTAGGAACACTCCTCTCTACATTAAGTCTCTGACAGTGTATCCGAGTGCTCTTAGGAACACTCCTTTCTACATTAAGTCTCTGACAGTGTATCCGAGTGCTCAGGGACACTCATCTCTACACTCAGTCCCTGATAGTACACCTTAATGCTCATAAGAAATGATCACTCCTCCGCACTCACACGTCCGACTCAGGCAAGTTGAGGGTGAGGCTGCCCTTGATGTCGTTCCCGTACTTAAGGTAGCTGAGGAAACCCATGCAGATGAAGAGCAAAGTTGTGAAGCTCATTCCAACATTGAGGACTCCGAGAGGAGCGGCGAACTGACGAGGCTTCTTCATCTGATGTTGGACTGGAAGAACCTGGAGACACAGGACAATTAGACAGGGCTTGGAGAGACAGGACAATTTTACAAGACCTGTAAATACAGGGCAGTTAGACAGGGCTGGAGACACAGGACAATTAGACAGGGCTTGGAGACACAAGGGAGTTAGACAGGTCTTGGAGACACAAGGCAGTTATACAGAGCTTGGGTACACAGGCCAGTTAGGCAGGTCTTGGAGACACAGGACAATTTGACAAGACCTGTAAATACAGGGCAGTTAGACAGGGCTGGAGACACAAGGCAGTTAGACAGGGCTTGGAGACACAGGCCAGTTAGGCAGGTCTTGGAGACACAGGAGAATTAGACAAGGCCTGTAAATACAGGGCAGTTAGACAGGGCTGGAGACACAGGACAATTAGACAGGGCTTGGAGACACAGGCCAGTTAGGCAGGTCTTGGAGACACAGGAGAATTAGACAAGACCTGTAAATACAGGGCAGTTAGACAGGGCTGGAGACACAAGGCAGTTAGACAAATGTTCACAAGAAGGAAACCCTTTTCTAATGTGTTATAGAGCAATGATTCTCAAAGCGGGGTACGCGTGCAACTTTCGGAGGGTACTCAAGCAGTTCTCAAGGGAAGATAGGCAAAATGTCAAGAAAATCAAACGTGTTGGAGAACCAAACGTGGTGGGAAATTTTGGAGGCAACTGAGATAAATGTCCTCCTTTGCTTATCTGACTAACCTTTTCACCAGTATTTCCAAACTATTACTTTCCCTTCAAATCATATTTAGTTATTTATTTTTTTGTATTAGGATTTATTTTCTTAATATTTTTAAAGTATCGAATATAACCCTAACACTTTACCTTTCTCCAAAATAAAACACGCTAACCACAACAGTTTGAGCGCATACACACGGTCACGTTCTGTTTCTTCTTAGTGTATTTATTGGCGAGTGGTTTCGCATCACTGTTGTCAGTTACACGTGTTGAAAATAAGAGTTGCGAGCTTATGCAGAATTTGTTTTGACAAACGGAATAGCTTGAAGATTTATAAAAACACCTTTTTTCTCGCCGTTACAAATTTTTAAGTGGCTAACTTAACAAACCCGGTCTGTTAAAAGGAAAACGAACGGATAGGAAGGTGAGGCTACCACTAATGAGGATGATGATTGTTAAAATGTTGCTGATCCTACGCAAGCTGAACCTTCTTCACTTAGGCCTACTCATTAGCAGAAATATTGTATGATTTTGAATATTTGTTTTAAGGGTTGTCTTGTGCAGGAAGTGACTCAGAACCTACATATCTATGTTTTATTTGTCAAGAGACCTTTTCTAACAATAATTCAGTGAAGACATATTTACTAAATAGTCATTCTCATACGAAATATGACAACCTGAAAAGTAAGCCACTTAATTTAAGATAAAAGAAGCCGAGCTAAAATCCGGAAAACCAGATAGTGCATCTTTTTTTGTCACTGACTATGAAGGACCTTGAACCGTAATTCAAAATCAGCTTAAAAATAGGAAGGGCTGAAAACCTCACACTGATGGGGAATTATATTTACTGCTTGCTGCCAAAGACATGGTATGGTGTCTAGTGTTATTTGTAAAAAAAAAAAAAGCTGGATTGTATCACTTTGGCTAAAGATAATATGTCTCGCGGGCTCTCAAGTATAGTATAGTATAGTATAATATTTGGAGGAGCAACTAATCGTTAAACTGAAGTCCACAAAATATTTTGCTGGACGAGCGTACAGATTGCACAAATACGGTGCAGATGCTAGCATTTGTTAGATATATTGATTCTATCCCCGCTGTGGCAGAATCCATTTTGTTCTGAGAGAAGCTTCCAGATCAGACTATGGGACAGGATATATTTGACACTCTTGATGGCGTTATAATTCAGTATGGCGTAGACTGGGAGAAGTGTGTTGGAGTTTGTACTGACAAGCTATGATTGGCAAGCATAGTGGTGTTGTTTCCCAGATCAAGAGGATTGCTCCACAGGAAAAATTCGTCTGCTTTAGTCTTCACAGGGAGGTTCTAGTTACCAGGAAATGTAAAAATGATATGATATGAAAATAATATTAACAAAAGCAATGAGGATCATTAATTACATAAAAGCAAAAGCAGACAATTCCAGATTATTTGCAATCTTATGTGAAGAAGTGGGTAGTGAGTATAATCATCCTTTGTTCCGCACCGACGTAAGGGGGTTTTCCAAACGAAATTCTCTTCCTCGTTTGTTTGAAATGGGACAAGAAGTTTAAGTTTTTCTCTTTGACAGAAAGTGTGAGTTTAATGACAGATTTACAGATGAGCAGTAGTTGTTTGGACTAGCTTTCGTGGCTGACATCTTCCAGTGGATGAATTAACTGAATAAAGGTATCTAGGGTAGACACACAACACCCTGCATGAGCCATGACCAAATATAGACTTTTAAAAATAAACATAAATTGGCAAGGAAAGATGCTGTGAATTGACAACTGTCATTATTTCTGTCCTTAGCACGTTTCGTAGAAGAAAATAAGCTTGAGCTTCATGGTTCTGTTATCAATGACATAAAACAGCAATTTCTAGATTTGATTTAAAAATTTGGCGGATATTTTCCTGAGAACTTAGAAAGCGAGTTCTGGATACGAGACCCCTTTTCCGCAGTGGATGACTACAGTCTACCAGAGTTCCTTTCAACGAAAGAAAAGGAATAAATTATTGAACTGTCCTATGATGAGACCCTCAAATCCAGTTTTAAGAAAATATCTTTGGCAGACTTTTGGTTAAAGAGCTTGAACGATTTTCCTCATATCGCTGACTCTGGCATCAAGCTTATGATGCCTTTCTCAACAACGTAACTATGTGAGAGAGGTTTTTCATCGATTGTGTACCTAAGAAATAGCTACCAAAATATGCTAAATTTGGAGCCGGACCTCCGTTTGAAAGGTTCAATTGGACGAACAAATATAATAAAGTTGGGTCAAGCCATGTGGGCACATCCCTCTCACTTCAAATTTTGATAATTCATAAGCTCTCACCTCCAGAAATAGTACTATACATGTTTATTTGAAAAACTGTGTTCGGGTTTATTTTTTGTTCTTAATTTTTTGAACATATTCCTGAATAAAATGTATCAAACTTTTCTACAGACTTTATAAAGTAAAAAAATAATTATTTTCTCTTTTTAACTGATTATTCTCAATAAGAAATGTTATAGTTATAAAAGTAGGAATCTCTAAATAGCTTTGTTACATATGAAATATTTGTATTATAATATTTCTGTCAGTAGATTAAAAACTGCCTAAATAATTAGCCAGGTAGTGATAAAAAAAATTAAAATATGTAATTTGGGGAAATTTCAGTGTGAGGGTATACATTAATTAGACGTTAGTCATGACCGAGTGGTACAATATAAAACTGTTTTAGAACCACTGTTGTAGAGTATTATATTTATTCATAAAAGCCTGATTCCAGCTTAGCTAGTCGTAACGAGGGTTGAACAAGGTTGGAATTAGAATTGGACAGAAATGGAATCAGGGGTCGACAATGGTGTAACCGGAACTATATCCTACTTGCATATAGTTCGCACTCTTCTAGATTTACTTTCCCTCTGATATTCTAAGATATAAATCTAAAAGATGGCCTTGCATCATAATAAATTAAAAAACAAAACAAGAAATGTACAAAGTTTGGATAGAATGTATTTATTTATTTATTTCATATCTATTATAGGTGGGAGGTGGTTATTGGAACAGACAGTTTACAACTAAAGTTATGGTGTAGTTTCCGACTTTCAAACGATTTTATTTTCATTTTAATATATCTCAAATTGTGTTCCTCCCAGGTGTTTTATACACTCCACACGCAGTATCTTTAAGATAGTATCAATTATGGATAGCCCGAGCAGGCATCTAGACCCGTGGCACACACACACACATAGATGTAACATATAATTATTTGTTCGTGTAGGGCCACGTCTAGGTGGTGGCAAAGGGGTCAGTAGCCCCGGGCCTCACATTCCAGGGGGCCACATTTCCCCCCCAAAAATGATTAAATTAAATTACAGTTACTATTCTAAATTTCGCATCAAATACTGTACATATAATTAACAGCAATAAGTATTCGCTTGTTGATAGGATTCCATACCAGATTCCTGAAAGCCCCAACTTTATGTAATTTAAAATTTACGTCATTCAAGTAATGTGCTGCAATACAGTAGAATACTCCACCATTGTGCTACCACTGTAGGTCTACAGAAAACTAACAGTACAATGGTACAGAGAGGAATTTACTTTTGTTAACTTAATTGGATTGATTGTTTGCATTTAATAAAGTACAGTCATTTAATGGGTTGATCAATATTCCATAAAACATGAGAAATTATTGATTATTATTATCACCACGTCTTACTACCCGTCCGGGCTATACGCACTTACATTAATGTGTAATGGTAGGGTAATTTTGAGATGAAAGAGAGGACTATAGTTTAACGTGGGATCCGAACCACGGTGAAGGCCTGGTATTCCAAACATTCACAAGTTGTGATTAATACACGTCTTGTCATAGGGGAAGGAAGGGTTTGGCAATCAGATAAATCTGTGCCGGAACCGAGGGTTGAACCTCGAACCCCCAACACATAAGTCTGACACCTTACCCCTAGACCACCAGGTCACCCATGAGAAATTATTAAGTAACATAAGTACCGAGTACGTATCAATATATTATAACAGCTTAGTGCTACAACTGAAAAACTGCCTTATACAGGGGGTGGGGGCTAAGCTTTTTCTTGCACCGGGCCTCACATTTTCTTAAAACGGCCCTGTGTCCATGTGTAAGAGAAGGATGCACTAAACTCTAACTACCATTGAAAAAAACTCCAACTAGCTTCTAGAGACAGCCAATTTCCAAACATTCATTTGCCGGGGGAATACATCCACCTCCCCTTTTGGCTTGCGAAACCAAGTCCCTTAAAACCTCAAAACAGTTTTTTTTCCCTCCACTTAACCAAATAAGGTTCCGCCTCTACTGAATAGTATTATGGGTAGTTGAATCGATTAATGCACAGTTATTTGTTTAGTTAGTTTTTAACGACATTGCCTGCTTGGATATTTTGTAGCTATTTACAAATCGGGTTGCAAAAACTAATGTACGAAACAGAAGGAGAGGGAAGAAAATGAGTTCACCCTGCGAGAGCTCTTTTCCATGTGCTATTAACACTTCCCCTCTTCCTCTGACGAGAATACACATTTGCTATACTATTTGTTACGGGACAGTATTGACTTGCATTTCAAAATTAACTTTACCTTGTTTCCTATTTCAGATAGACATTTGCTTCCACGGACTGTTTTAATCCACATCCTAACAAAAATATTCCTACAGGACACTATCTTGAATAAACCAAAAAGCCTTAGTTGGAGACGATTTAAAAAAAATACGTTCACAAAAAAAACTAATCCAAGATAAAAAAAATTGCCGACGTAGGACTGTTTTTGGAATATTAAAAATTTATCATTTTTTTTCAATGTTATATAATTAAAACTCGACAAATAAAACGTAAATACATTAACCTGGGAAATTCTATCTTGACTTGCCATGACGTCACAAGTAGGCAAAGTCCTTATATAAATAAAATATGAGGTAATATTTAATATAATAATGTGTTATTGTTTATACAAACACTGAATGCTACTTTAAAACATATTCTCAAAAGGACCGTCCTGATATGTATCAGCTATTTACACAAGCCGCCACCACTCTGTCAGTCACTACGGCAATCTTGATCGTGGGCGTAGAAAGAATTTAATTTACAGGGAGAGGATCTTCAAAATCGTAGGTTAACACTTACTACTAAACCTTCCGAAATAAGAACATTGATAGCAGTGGGACTTTATTTATGTGAGAGGAGAGGGTCGCGGTGACGCAGGTAACAAAACAGTTTCTTAGGGTCCTTCTAGCCTCCTCTCCTCCAGTTAATGTTAGAAAATTGGATACTTCTAGAAGATATTGTCCTCGTTTGGAGAGCTTTTGGAAACTATACTTTGAATAGCCATATAGATTAGTGCTCCCCCTTTATTTTTTAAAAATTTTTGGATACTTCTAGAGGCTATTTGGTGTAGCCCTCCTTCTAATTTTTTTTTTATATTGATGCTTCTATAAGCTATTTTAAGAAGTGTCCACAAGATTTAAAAAAAATTTGAATGCTCTAGAACCTATTTAGATTGTAATTCGCTTGGGTTTTTTTTTCTTTCAAAAATAACTGCCCCTAAAAGCTATTTGAGGTGGTCTAATACCAGCAAATTTTAAAAATGTAATGCTATTAGAAGTTATTTGGTGGCACCCTGGGGTACTTATTTTGAAAATCGGATAACTTTGGAAGCTATTTAGAGTGGTACTTCCCTATCAAACTTTTGGAACGTGAATGTTATTTTAAGTTAGATACAAGGCCATTTTAAAGTTTAATGTTATAAACTTGGGAAAATTTCGGGGCGATGGGGGACTATCAGTTTGTTTATATTTGTATTCTATCAAAACAAGTTGTATTGTTGTACTGGAGACAGGAAACCTCTAAGTGTGCAGTATGTTGGTAACCATGCGTGGCCGAACCACGCCCATTAGAGGAATTGCAAGGTTACTTCATTGCAAAGAGCAAGGTTAAATTATCTATCAGCGCACAACTTGCACATCTGTAATTACCTGGGGAAGAAATTAGAGAGGTTTAATGATAGTTCGGTAGCTAGTACCAACATAACAAGACGAACATATTTTTATAAGATATGAGTGTTTAGACATGGTCAAAAGTTGGTAACATCAGTTCACTAGCAGAACATACTGTCAGTATATTATATCCACAAGTGTAACAAGCTTACAGTTGACTACTAGAGCATACTGTCAGTATATTATATCCACACAGGTCAACAAGCTTACAGTTGACTACTAGAGCATACTGTCAGTATATTATATCTACACAGGTCAACAAGCTTACAGTTGACTACTAGAGCATACTGTCAGTATATTATATCTACACAGGTCAACAAGCTTACAGTTGACTACTAGAGCATACTGTCAGTATATTATATCTACACAGGTCAACAAGCTTACAGTTGACTACTAGAGCATACTGTCAGTATATTATATCTACACAGGTCAACAAGCTTACAGTTGACTACTAGAGCATACTGTCAGTATATTATATCTACACAGGTCAACAAGCTTACAGTTGACTACTAGAGCATACTGTCAGTATATTATATCTACACAGGTCAACAAGCTTACAGTTGACTACTAGAGCATACTGTCAGTATATTATATCTACACAGGTCAACAAGCTTACAGTTGACTACTAGAGCATACTGTCAGTATATTATATCTACACAGGTCAACAAGCTTACAGTTGACTACTAGAGCATACTGTCAGTATATTATATCTACACAGGTCAACAAGCTTACAGTTGACTACTAGAGCATACTGTCAGTATATTATATCTACACAGGTCAACAAGCTTACAGTTGACTACTAGAGCATACTGTCAGTATATTATATCTACACAGGTCAACAAGCTTACAGTTGACTACTAGAGCATACTGTCAGTATATTATATCTACACAGGTCAACAAGCTTACAGTTGACTACTAGAGCATACTGTCAGTATATTATATCTACACAGGTCAACAAGCTTACAGTTGACTACTAGAGCATACTGTCAGTATATTATATCTACACAGGTCAACAAGCTTACAGTTGACTACTAGAGCATACTGTCAGTATATTATATCTACACAGGTCAACAAGCTTACAGTTGACTACTAGAGCATACTGTCAGTATATTATATCTACACAGGTCAACAAGCTTACAGTTGACTACTAGAGCATACTGTCAGTATATTATATCTACACAGGTCAACAAGCTTACAGTTGACTACTAGAGCATACTGTCAGTATATTATATCCACAAGTGTAACAAGCTTACAGTTGACTACTAGAGCATACTGTCAGTATATTATATCTACACAGGTCAACAAGCTTACAGTTGACTACTAGAGCATACTGTCAGTATATTATATCTACACAGGTCAACAAGCTTACAGTTGACTACAGTAGCCTTATGGCTTCTTTGGTGCTGACTGACAGCTCACAGCTGACTTCTGACCGTCGACATTTAGGTATATACCTAAAATTTGACCGTCAGAAGTGACAGCTGTTAAACAAATGCTTTTGCAGATCATATGGTTCGGTGTAGGGATACATAATTTGGCCTGGTAACTTTTCAAAACTTTTAGCTGTCAGCTGTGAGCTGTCAGTCAGCACCAAAGAAGCCATAAGGCTACTGTACTAGAACATACTGTCAGTATATTATATCCAAAAGTTGACAGTTGACTACTAGAACATACTGTCAGTATATTATATCCACAAGTTGACAGTTGCCCACTGACTAAGGGGCCAGTCCCCCCATTAAAGGGGGGGGGGTGTACTGACCAGGCTGATGCCCTCGAAAGCATATATTGTGGTGCCGAAGAAGAGCGGGAACTGTGACCAGCTGGAGACGTAGTTGCGCGAAGACACGGGGGGAAGGTCCGATGTGATGAAGTACAGGGTGCAGGCCACACCCACAGCCAACAGGGCGTTCGCCCCCAGCGAGATGGGAACGAGGTACTTCAAGTTGCGTACCCAGCATGACAGCAGGATAGGCAGTAGGATTATGAACATGTGCAGGTGGACGTCTAGCGTCACATTATAGACGTCCATCACCTGTGGCAACATAACAACAATTGCACTTGATGGGATGAGAACCAATAACATTCAGAGGTGTTTATAGGTGTTCAGACAGACCAGTTCACATGGTGATGTTTATAGGTGTTCAGACAGACCAGTTCACACGGTGATGTTTATAGGTATTCAGACAGACCAGTTCACACGGTGATGTTTATAGGTATTCAGACAGACCAGTTCACACGGTGGTGTTTATATGTGTTCAGACAGAACAGTTCGCACGGTGATTATTATTATTAGTACCGCGTCTTACTACCCGTTCGGGTTATACGCACTTACGCTATTGAGTAATGGTAGGGTGATTGTGAGATGAAATAGAGGACCTACAGTTTAACATGGAATCCGAACCACGGTAGAGGCCTGGTACTCCTCACATTCACAAGTTGTGATTAATACACGTCTTGTCAGAGGTGAAGGAAGGGTTTGGTAATCAGATAAACCTGTGCCGGGACCGAGGATTGAACCCTGGACCCCAGCACAGAAGTCCGACATCTTACCCCTAGACCACCAGGTCACCCACACGGTGATGTATTTAAACTTATGTCCATACTGTATTACCTGCTTCATATTCTCAGCAATAAACACAAAGTAGACACAGCAGAATCCCATTTGCGTGATGCACAGGAAAGTATTTACACACATTCTGGAACACACAAACACTCATAGTTTAAAATGGGTCGAGATCTTACATGACTATTGTTCAAGGAACCATATACTCTAGCACAGTGGTTCTCAAATTCACCCTTACCACACACCGCTGGGTGTAGCCTGTCAACCTACCACACACCACTAGGTGTATACTGTCAATTACCACACCCCACTAGGTGTAGCCTGTCAACCTACCACACACCACTAGGTGTATACTGTCAATTACCACACCCCACTAGGTGTAGCCTGTCAACCTACCACACACCACTGGGTGTAGCCTGTCAACTACCGCGGACCTTTGGGTGTAGACTGTCAACTTACCGCGGACCTTTGGGTGTAGACAGTCAACCTAGCATGTACCACTGGGTGTAGACTGTCAACCTAGCATGTACCACTGGGTGTAGCCTGTCAACTACCGCGGACCTTTGGGTGTAGACTGTCAACCTACCACACACCACTGGGTGTAGCCTGTCAACTACCGCGGACCTTTGGGTGTAGACTGTCAACTTACCGCGGACCTTTGGGTGTAGACAGTCAACCTAGCATGTACCACTGGGTGTAGACTGTCAACCTAGCATGTACCACTGGGTGTAGCCTGTCAACTACCGCGGACCTTTGGGTGTAGACTGTCAACCTACCACACACCACTGGGTGTAGCCTGTCAACTACCGCGGACCTTTGGGTGTAGACTGTCAACTTACCGCGGACCTTTGGGTGTAGACAGTCAACCTAGCATGTACCACTGGGTGTAGACTGTCAACCTAGCATGTACCACTGGGTGTAGCCTGTCAACTACCGCGGACCTTTGGGTGTAGACTGTCAACCTACCACACACCACTGGGTGTAGCCTGTCAACTACCGCGGACCTTTGGGTGTAGACTGTCAACTTACCGCGGACCTTTGGGTGTAGACAGTCAACCTAGCATGTACCACTGGGTGTAGACTGTCAACCTACCATGGACCACTGAGTGTAGACTGTCAACTTACCGCGGACCTTTGGGTGTAGACAGTCAACCTAGCATGTACCACTGGGTGTAGACTGTCAACCTACCACACACCACTGGGTGTAGCCTGTCAACTACCGTGGACCTTTGGGTGTAGACTGTCAACCTACCATGGACCACTGAGTGTAGACTGTCCTTAAGCACATTTAACCAAGATGGCCTGAGCTGCATGATGGTAGAATTGGTACAATCTCGTCTTAGTGCAATAGACCACTCTACATGCCGCTTATATTAATATTGCATTACTTGCGTGTTAAAGATACATATTTTCCATTAAAAAAAAAATCGCGGACCACCTAGAACCTAGCCACAGGTCACCACAGTTTGAGAACCACTGCGTCTAGCATAACAATAATTGTGGATTTAAGGTAGATTCACAGTTAGTGGACTCACACCATGCTGTGCGCCAGCTGTGTCGCGTACGCTACCATTGAATCTCGCAGGAGATTTGATTGTTGCATGCTGTTTGTATCTTATATCATCACAAGAGAAAACCAGAAGAAAATACTGGATGGGCGCATAACGTGTTTAGAGCAAGAGATTATTATCCTAATATTTATGTTGCGAATTATACAAGCAATCATAGGCCTACTCTTGTACCAAAATTATTAAGTTTTGTTCATCCATATTTAAACGATGCACACAATAGCTGTTGTGGTGGAATGTTCTGCAGCCATTGTCATATTGTCGATAAAAAACCTTCGTGAAAGTTCGCCTTTGCCGGAAGAAGCCGAACTAGGTGAAACGACACAATATGGTTGGCCATAGGGCACCCGATCTCATTTCACACTGACAGGACTGTGCGCCAATCGCGTTGGACCATGCATGACCTTTGGAGAACACTTTTGAAGCAATCCAAAGCGACACAGTGTGTGCACAGTCAAGTTGGTTTCACGCTAAGAGGGTTGTGCACACTGACTGTGCACCGGCGGTGTTGTGCTGCAAACAAGAGTAGCCTGGTAGGACCGTTTTCTTATTTACACTGAGAACACCTCTGACAAGACGTGTATTAATAACAACTTGTGAAAGTGGGGAATGCCAAGCCTCCACCGTGGTTCGGATTCCACGTTAAACTGTAGGTCCTCCATTTCATTTCACACTCACCCTACCATTACACATTAGCGTAAGTGCGTATAACCCGAACGGATAGTAACACGCGGTGCTAATAATAATAATAATAATAATAATAATATACTGAGAAGGCTGTGCGCTGACCGTGATCCAACTTTGTCGTCGTGGATTGCTTCAAGAGTGTTTTTTTTTCAAGGTTACGGTCCAGCATGGTCCAGCATGGTCCAGCATGGTAGGTGCATAATCCAGTCAGTGTGAATTGAAATCCTAGCGCCCTACATGTGTCAATTCTCCTAGTTCGGCTTCTTCCGGCAAATGCGAACTTTCACGAAGGCTCTTATCTACAATCTGACAATGCCTGGAGAACATTTCAAAACAACTATCATGTGCAGTAATTATAACAGAATTAAACTTAATAATGTTGGTACAAATATATAATTTGCAACATAAAGAGCATATAATCTCACTAGAGAAGTTATTTGGAAGGGAATAGCGGAAAGCCCCAATGTCAAAAGTAGCTATGGTGACCAAAACAGTCAGGACATGGTAGCCAATGGTAGCGACACGAAAAAGCCGGCGCACGGCCCTTTAGTGTGAATCCAATTTCATGTGAGGGTGAATAAAACCTTATTCAACTATATAGCTGGTGGCTTGATATTGATTCTAATATCCTTACATGCATCTGAATGACAAAATAGCCTTCTAGCCATACTAAAGGGACCACTTATATAACTATATATTAGATAAGATTCACAAGCACAGACTAGACTAACAGAAAATTACTCCTAGTAAAGAGTTGAAACTGTTAAAAGAGGGGAAATGTATCGGCACTTACAACTGATTTGGAACCGCTCAAAGAAGTGGCTCTATATAGTCTCAAAGCCAGAAAGTGACCAACTATGGTAGCGTCAACTCAAATATGTGTTCAACTTAGTTTCACTGACATAGTAATATTCAGTAAAATGATAAATTACCCCTGGACACGGGAATAAAACCCAGGACCTTTGGCCCAGTACGCCAATGCTCTGACCACTGAGTTATTCAAGAGTCGTTCCGTTCCCAGGGTCATTCGTGACTCATATTTTAAGGCAAAGTCTGTGATGGACTCGTGGAAATTGTCAGCTACACATGAGTAATCAAGTAAGATCACGAGCTATCAGATAAGGCGGCCCTTCCGAGTCGAAGGGGGTTGCGTTATCTGATAGTGATAGCTCGTGATATTAGTTGATCACTCATGTGTAGCTGACAATTTCCACGCGTCCATCACAGACTTTGCCTTGATATAAGAGTGAAGAATTACCTTGGGCACGGAACGTCTCCTGGATAACTCAGTGGTCAGAGCATTGGTGTATTAAGCTAAAAGTCGCTGGTTTGATTCTCATGTCCATGTGTCATTTTTCAATTTAATGAATATGATAAATATATGCGGTTATAACCATTATTAACAAATGTAATAGCTTGGCTATTAAATCCCTCGTGACAGTTGTGAAGCAGTTGTATTCAGTTGTTCAGTCTTCCATTGTAGATGTCAAGCTCGAATGATGTACATTTTCACAGACCATCATTAAATGGTTCCGATCATTTGTGACTGTTCATTGTGTTAACTTATCCCCCGGGAGAACCTCTGGAACTTGGCAGGATCTTCACAGATCATCATTAAATGGTTCCGATCATTTGTGACTGTTCATTGCGTTACCTTATCCCCCGGGAGAACCTCTGGAACTTGGCAGGTCCCGTCTTGAAGGACAGCTCCAGGGTGTCAGCAAAGGTTGGGAGGCAGTCGGCTCCTGTTCGCGCTTTCAGTGCCCATGCTGAGTTTATCTGCGACAAGAACACAGCATTGGTTGAAAGCACTAAGGTACGAGCTGAGGGGATTACTGTGCGGGGAACAGTTGTGTGTAATACTAGCATTACAAAGTCATATCAAACACAATCTAACCTCGTCAACAGAGTCCGTAAGCTCCGCATCCGCATAGTCCTTAGAAATGAAAACCGCGTCCCCACAGTCCGTACCCTTAATCACGTGACCGTCCCAGCCAATGAGAAAGTTGGTGACTACGTACAGTTAAACTCTTAAAAATAAAAGAGCAAGACTCAAGCAGACGTGATCTGTGAAGCAGAAGTTATAAAGAACCCTCATGGGAAGTTTGGCCTACCGAAACGACACCACTCTTTCAGAGAGCTTGATATTTCTCAGAAAACTGTTTCCGAGATGCCACGCTTCCCGTTTTTTTGTTGGTTTTTTAATATTCATGAAACAACTACGTACGTAGAATTATAATCTTCATTTTGTGTTTGTTGCCATAGCAACGGGTCCTTTCGCTGTCAATGATGCTTTCACTTCGATGTGCACGCACACATATTTACTTATCTGTGATTGGTAGTTCTTAGCAGTCCGTATCGACTAGTTCTTATAAAGTTAAAGTTTATTTTATTTATTTGAGGTATATTAACGTGCACTTTCTGACCCAACTGATTATATCAGTACATGAGAATTTCTATGAGTGATAGCGAAAAACCCTACCAACTTTGTCGGGGAAGGTATTTTCACATACCTTCCAGGGTTATCTTACACGCCACAATCGACATGGGACCAACGGCTTTACTTCCCCTCCGAAGGAAGTTGTGCTACTGATTTTTATCACCCAAAACAATCCGCCGACCCTGGCTGGGTTTGAACCCACGAACATCTGGTCCTGAAGCGACCAATTTACCCCAAGACCCCCGAGGTCGATGAAAAGTTAATGTTGATCCAACCTCTGCGGAGTAGTAAGGACTAAGGACTTAAAGATCAGGACTCTGTAGACAGTGCACTAGAAATATGACAGCCCTAATTGAGCAGTGAGGGCAAGGGGTTAGGTGGGGAAGAGGAATAAATCCACCTCATACTTTATACTCATACCGGGGGCCTAGTCAACCTTTATTCAAGCAATACACAGGGAGCCCCCTCTTAATTTTATGGGGGTGAAAATAGAAAAACAAAAGTTAATACCAATAACTAACTGAAATACCCTGCATTGCCTGGTATAAATATTTTGAGGTAAACGAGGTAAATAAAGTTTAAAAAGTGCTAAAAACGTCAAAAATAAACTTAATACATTTTTTAATACAAGTAAAAAGGGTAAAAAGTGTAAAGGGATAAAGAGGGCAGTAAGAGAAAAAAGGGCATTAATGGCAAAAATGGGTAAAAGTGTGAATATTAAATCCCCCAAAATAAAAAGGATAAAAAGTAAATTTAGTCAAATATTAAAATTCCTACTTCCAGGTGCATATGTTCATGCACAGGGGCTACCATTACCCGCATTGCACAACTGCATGAAATGTAGTGCTTAATCTAGCTTGCTGCGTCAAAATTTTAAAATTCCGGCTTTGAGGTGCACATGTGTAACTAATTTTAAAATGTCAGCCTTCTATATGCGGCAGATATCGCAGAATGCTCTTGATAGACAAATAAACAAACTATTCGTTTTATTAATATATAGGTGATAATAAAGAATATAAAGTGAGTACACCTGTTTTTTAGTGACAGGAAACTAGTTAATTAACCTCAGGTTATGAAATTTTATAACAAAGTTTTATAATGTGGTGGATTAATTAACAAGGTAGAATAGATTCTTAGTATTGTAAGGTTCAAAATTGTATCAAAATTGTATCTTTAAATAAAGAATACGGTGCACCGCACAAACTTTCTCTTCTTTTATTTTAAAATAGAGACATTTAATAAGAAACCGTAATATTTGAGAAACAAAATAATATATATTGTTGCAGAAACTCTCCATTAGAGAGCAGAAATTAAATAATACACATATTTAGAGAAATATTTATAAAACAGGAACAACATATCTGTCAACCAAAGAGCATAACAATTTATTTTGAATTGTTTCAAAGTGCTTCGTAAATTTCCGATTTTGATTTTGATCAAATCTCAACAACTATTTCAGAAACGAAATAACTTATCAATGTAGAATCGTTGTTTTATTAAAAATATAAAAATACTATCCAATTTTTTTATATTTTTAATAAAACAACGATTCTACATTGATAAGTTATTTCGTTTCTGAAATAGTTGTTGAGATTTGATCAAAATCAAAATCGGAAACTTGCGCATATATTAAGTGCACATAAAGTCATTTTCATGCGAAAACGAGAGTAGTCATTTTTGTTTACAATGCTAAAAAGTGTTTAAATACAAAATTTAATTAAAAACCATTAGAGTGGATTTCTGTAAAATCGATTTTATCTCTTTTTGCCCTTAATTTTAAGGTTTAATATAAAATTACAAAATCTCTCGGGAAACCTTATAAAAACCTTACAGTAGACACCAAGTCTTAGCCCTATTGGTAAAATTGTTTCAGTTCTAATCTCAGACACATAAACACGGACAGACAGACAGACAGACCACATCGCGAAAACCACATTTTCTGTTTCAGCGGGTCACGAAACGTCGACATTTTTCAAAACTTCGAGTTCGGTTATTTTGATCACAATACTTAATATCTCTTCGAGGAGTCGAGGGAAAATAAAAAGTTAAAAATGTTAACATTAATTTTACTATGGAAATGTTAACTCAATTAATATTACTATAATTATTATTAGCACCGCGTCTTACTACCCGTTCGGGTTATACGCACTTACGCTAATGTGTAATGGTAGGGTGATTGTGAGATGAAATGGAGGACCTACAGTTTAACGTGGAATCCGAACCACGGTGGAGGCCTGGCATTCCCCACATTCACAAGATGTCTTGTCAGAGGTGAAGGAAGGGTTTGGTAATCAGATAAATCTGTGTCGGGACCGAGGATTGAACCCCGGCCGCCAGCACAGAAGTCTGACACCTTACCCCTNGACTTGATTAAATTGTATGCTCACTCTAACGAATCAAATAGTTGACACTAACTAACATGGTATTGTCCCACAAGCCACAATGTGATTGTGAGATTTTATCCCCGGATATGTATGGAAATTAAAGTACCTTCATCTTGTCAGGGTTTGTTAGGCCTACAGCAAGTACCAATAGATTGTTTACCCTAATTTAATGGGACCAAGCTCAGGGTTTATTTTGTTATAAAAAAAGACAAGGTCTACAACGTGCTAAAAAAAATCTTCCTCTTAACACAACTGTAGCTCTACTGTACCGTATTTTCAAGGACATAATTGTTTGGTTTCTACTATTCTAAAGAGTGTTCCGGATAGATTGTAATTTAAGGTAATCTTGATCCGCGTGAACGGGTTTCTAGTGTTTAAGAAAACATTTAAATATCTTAAATCATTCAAGTATTTCTTTAAAAAAAAAATTAAATTGTTTGAGGTATTTAACGTACACTTTCTGAACCGATTGCTTATATCAGATCACGACTTATAAACCAACTTGGATCTAGAATAGACACAACACCCATACTCCCGGCCATTAATCCATCATTGTGAAAGAGGAAACTCGCGTTTCACCAATGATGAATTTTTCCGCCATGCTGGAATTTGAACCCGGGACTATTGACTTAGTAGGCAGACTCGCTACTGACCGAGCTAAGGTGGTAAACTAAATTATTATTATTATTTATATTACATATTGTATACGAAATATAAGGTTTAATCCCAAATTTTATCACAAAACAACAGAAAATTAAAGTGGTCCGATTTAAATGCTTTAATTTTTTTTAACTCGTATGTTTGGTCGGCAACAATTATTATCATTATTATTATTATTATCATTATCACCGCGTCTTACTACCCGTTCAGGTTATACGCACTCACGCTAATGTGTAATGGTAAGGTGATTGTGAGATGAAATGGAGGACCTACAGTTTAACGTGTAATCCGAACCACGGTGGAGGCCTGGCATTCCCCACATTCACAAGATGTCTTGTCAGAGGTGAAGGAAGGGTTTGGTAATCAGATAAATCTGTGCCGGGACCGAGGATTGAACCCC
>CABEEJ010005794.1:0-13397 GCA_901482245.1 Timema douglasi | reverse complement strand
TATTATTATTAGCACCGCGTCTTACTACCCGTTCGGGTTATACGCACTTACGCTAATGTGTAATGGTTGGGTGATTGTGAGATAAAATGGAGGACCTACAGTTTAACGTGGAATCCGAACCACGGTGGAGGCCTGGCATTCCCCACATTCACAAGTTTTCTTGTCAGAGGTGAAGGAAGGGTTTGGTAATCATATAAATCTGTGCCGGGACCGAGGATTGAACCCCGGCCGCCAGCACAGAAGTCTGACACCTTACCCCTAGACCGCCAGGTCACCCGTAATTATTATATAGGCGTATAATCCTAACGGGTAGTAAGACGCGGTGCTAAAATAATAATAATAATATACCTCTTTGAATGTCTATAAAATTGTGTTATAGATACAAATACAAATTATTTGGTATCGAATAATAGATAGCTAAGCCCTTCTTGTTTCAATATTTAAATCCACATTCATGTCCTGTTACATAAAGAACCAAATAAATATACATCTTTAATTTAGAAATGGTTTGATTTGAAGAAGCATGGACATTTTCCACGGCAAAGTCATCTGTGAATATTGTCCTGTTTGTAAATAAAATAAAATAAAAAAGTGAGTTCTTGTTTAGAATAGTTATAATATAATTTAAAAACGCATGCACGTCTATATTTCCTGTACACCTGCCATAATTCAAGACAAGTGGATCAGTTGAGTATACAATATACAATCACTGCCATGATACAAGAACACACAGGTTGTCTGCATTCCCCCGTAAGGTAGACCACAGCTGTTAGCAAGGAGAGAACCTATTCTACAGTAGCCCCATGGCTTCTTTGGTGCTAATTGACAGCTCACAGCTGACATCTGACAGTCAAAATATAGATATACTGTATACCTAAATTATGACTGTCAGAAGTGACAGCTGCTAAACACATGTATTTACAGATCATATGGTTCGGCGTAGGGATACATAATTCGGTCTGGTAGCTTTTCAAAGCTTTTAGCTGTCAGCTGTCAGCTGTCAGTCAGCACCAAAGAAGCCATGGGGGGCTACTGTACATGGAAATACCAAGGAAGATTACTTCAAATTAAGGACTGGGAGAACAGCAACTCAACTCAACAGCGACACTCAGTATCTATATCTTAGGCGGGCCTCTACTCTCTGAAACTATTCAAATCTAGGTTAAGTTGTCTGCACCCACTTCATTGGCCGAATGGTCTAAAGTGGAGGTGGCGAATCCATGGCACGATTTGGGTGGCACGCCAACATTCAGGTGGAGATGTAGGGGACAGCGAAAAAAAAAAGTCAATAGTCTAGCAGTTTTTATCTCAAAACATTCTTTTGATCAAAATAAATCAAATTTTGCTTCAGTATTAAACAAAGAGTTTAAATTTCTTCACATGATGACCTCAACAGTAAGTTCTTTGAATATCTGACAAGTGTGTCCTAAAATTTAATTACAACTTTTTCTTGTCATTTAAAAAGTTTGTAATATACTACTTTTATGGTCTTGACAGATGTTCAGTAACTGTTGATATCACCATGGGAAGAAAATTAAAATCTATGTGTATACTAAAGCAGTATTTGTTTTATTTTGGCAAAATAATGTTTTGCCATGATAACCGCATAGACACTGGTCTTTTCTCTCGCTCCCTATATCCTAGACCCCCACTGCCCCACCCTAAAATTAAACGTTTGTAAATAAAACTTTGGGTGACCTGGCGGTCTAGGGGGTAAGGTGTCAGACTTCTATGCTGGCGGCCGGGGTTCAATCCTCGGTCCCGGCACAGATTTATCTGATTACCAAACCCTTCCTTCACCTCTGACAAGACATCTTGTGAATGTGGGGAATGCCAGGTCTCCACCGTGGTTCGGATTCCACGTTAAACTGTAGGTCCTTCATTTCATCTCACAATCACCCTACCATTACACATTAGCGTAAGTGCGTATAACCCGAGCGGGTAGTAAGACGTGGTGCTTATAATAATAATAAATACAACTTTTACCAACACGGTGTACATTTTTTTTAAGTCAATGATATTTCAAAAGCCATGTCATTCAAGGTCGTGTCACAATGAACTTTATGAAGTCAATGATTAGAAATCGTCTGGTCACCTTGTGTGCTGTTGAAGACAAGTTATGAATCGAACATAAATATCTAGGCTAGCAAAATACAATAACATGTTTCTAGCTAATAGGGAAAAGATAATGTATGTCTTTTGAGCCTATCGTAGTTATATATGTACCAATGTATTGTCGCTACTCCCCCGCCCCCAACTCGTGGGCCGACATGTCTGGATGACTTAGTGAGATGGGCAGGCAGCGGCAAATAATAATTTTGGGGTTCGTTTTGATCTTGTTTATTGAAATATATTAATTACTATACGAGTGCCTAAATATAGTGTAGGTTTTAGAACTAAATGAGTTCCGTGACCTGATCTATCGGTGTTGTATAACTCTAACTGGTGTCGAACACACGGCCATCCGGCGTTGCGTGATTGTTATCCAACTCAGACTTTCAATACGGGATGGGGCGTCCTCCTCTACCGAACAGGGTCTCAAGCTGAGGGATATTCTCCCCACAAGTTGCTGTAACTTGGTAACTTAACATGTAAAGTACTTCGAAGTAGCCCCTTAAAATCTGGCGTCCTTCCCCGACCCCCTTCTCCTCAAAAGGTCTAAAACTCAATGTTATATACCAAAAAAAGGAGGCGTGTTTCCCATAAGCTACTAGTTTTGCCAATACCTTATGTTATGCTAATTGGCAAAACAATCTATGTTTTTGAAAACATGACCTGGTATGAATACGTAACAGCTGACTCAGAACGATTTATTGTGAGAGTTCTTAGACTTACCATACCTTGATTGCTCTAGATTACCTAAGGCTGCAAGCTACGACAGTATCGTCTTTTTTACACTGAAGGTGTTACTTTCAATGTCCTTACTTTAAGTTGTTGAAAATAATAGTGTCTAAGGCGCTCAATCATTTACAATATAATAAATATTCTTTCTTTTAAATGTAGGCATTATTAAAGTACTTACAATTTGATTTTATTCATTCATTGCATTTCATTATATCAATTTTTTATTTTTAAATACCCATATCAAAAAACGTAAATAAGAGGTGGCACATTATACCAGTACAAGATTTAACTAATCCTCAAGTGGCACACTGGTCGGAAAAATTTCGCCATCATTGGTCTAAGGCGTCACTCTCTTGCTAGCCTGGTCTGTTGAAGATAGGTAGATTGGAGTTCAAATCCCAGTTGGGTTTAATGAGGGTGATTTTTTCTAAATGGTGTCTCACCCTCTTTCCACGCAAATGTGGATGGATTACTTCTCAAATGCTTCCTTCCATACCCCTACCCCGCTAGAGTAATTATCATATACGCGTTAAACCTGAACAGGCAGTAAGACGTGGTGGTGAAATAAAAAAGTTGTCTCTCATCAGTGGGCAAAGGTTTGAATCCTTCCTCTTCAGCCCCACGACCCGCTCTGCAATGTTCCCGTGGGCCCATACCTTGGTCAACAATCCGGTTAGGACAGCATACTCCCTTTCAGTGAGAGGTAGCGTGCATATGTCAGATCACGATTCTGATTAAACTAATCATACAGCAGCTCTAGATGAATACTTCCGGCCCTAGTAATATACATTGGACTGTGAATATAATATAGAGATTTCAAGAATGAAGAAAATGGGGCAAATGATTAACAAGGGCTGGGAGGAACGAAACCAAACAAAATCAAAGACGTGCAAAAGTATCTGATATTAACCAGCTAAGTAAAATTAACAGGTCGTCCAGTCACCGGCTACGCGAATACAAGATATGATTTTGTTGACAAGATACAATGTTTCACAGCCAAAATGGACATGAAGATACCTACCAGCATGTGTTGACAAGATACAATGTTTCACAGCCAGGATGGACATGAAGATACCTACCAGCATGTGTTGACAAGATACAATGTTTCACAGCCAGGATGGACATGAAGATACCTACCAGCATGTGTTGACAAGATACAATGTTTCACAGCCAAAATGGACATGAAGATACCTACCAGCATGTGTTGACAAGATATAATGTTTCACAGCCAGGATGGGCATGAAGATACCTACCAGCATATGTTGACAAGATGCAATGTTTCACAGCCAAAATGGACATGAAGATACCTACCAGCATATGTTGACAAGATACAATGTTCCACAGCCAGGATGGACATGAAGATACCTACCAGCATGTGTTGACAAGATATAATTTTTCACAGCCAAAATGGATATGAAGATACCTACCAGCATTTGTTGACAAGGTACAATGTTTCACAGCCAGGATGGACATGAAGATACCTACCAGCATGTGTTGACAAGACACAATGTTTCACAGCCAGGATGGACATGAAGATACTCTACCAGCATGTGTTGACAAGATACAATGTTTCACAGCCAGGATGGACATGAAGATACCTACCAGCATGTGTTGACAAGATACAATATTTCACAGCCAGGATGGACATGAAGATACCTACCAGCATGTGTTGATAAGTTACAATGTTTCACAGCCAGGATGGACATGAAGATACCTACCAGCCTGTGTTGACAAGATATAATGTTTCACAACCAGGATGGACATGAAGATACCTACCAGCATATGTTGACAAGATACAATGTTTCACAGCCAGGATGGACATGAAGATACCTACCAGCATGTGTTGACAAGACACAATGTTTCACAGCCAGGATGGGCATGAAGATACCTACCAGCATGTGTTGACAAGATACAATGTTTCACAGCCAGGATGGACATGAAGATACCTACCATCATGTGTTGACAAGATACAATGTTTCACAGCCAGGATGGACATGAAGATACCTACCAGCATGTGTTGACTGTGGACGCAGACGACTCCCAGGATTAACGTCACTAGGGGTCCCACCACCAGCCCTGCGTTGTGGAAGCCGTCTCCCATAGCAAACATGCCGGATCCTATGTTACCCTTGAGCAGGTGAATCATGCTTTCTATATACCTGCGGACAAATAACACGTTCAGACAACTCGTCTCAAGAGCTCTCTGGAGTCAACCAACTTTGTAGGACTGAGTTGGGGACAGAGAGGTCTCAATGATTGATTATCTTGAAACAAGAGTTGTTCTCTGGAGTCAATCATCATTGTAAGACTGAGTTGAGGACAGGAGAGGTCTCAATGATTGATTATCTTGAAACAAGAGTTGTTCTCTGGAGTCAATCATCATTTGTAAGACTGAGCTGTGGACAGGAGAGGTATCAATGATTGATTATCTTGAAACAAGAGTTGTTCTCTGGAATTAATCATCATAGTAAGACTGAGCTGTGGACAGGAGAGGTATCAATGATTGATTATCTTGAAACAAGAGTTGTTCTCTGGAGTCAATCATCATTGTAAGACTGAGCTGTGGACAGGAGAGGTATCAATGATTGATTATCTTGAAACAAGAGTTGTTCTCTGGAATTAATCATCATTGTAAGACTGAGTTGTGGACAGGAGAGGTATCAATGATTGATTATCTTGAAACAAGAGTTGTTCTCTGGAATTAATCATCATTGTAAGACTGTTTTGTGGACAGTTGAGATATCAATGATTGATTATCTTGAAACAAGAGTTGTTCTCTGGAGTCAATCATCATTGTAAGACTGAGTTGTGGACAGGAGAGGTATCAATGATTCGTTGTTCACTATATTAACGTGTGTCCAAGTACTGAAATAGAACATACAGTACATTAGTTTCACCTTCCACTAGATCTTAATTTGGGATTTGTTTCCAGCGAGTCAACCATATTGAAAACATTTTTGACCTACATTTAACTCTCTTTTATGTTGGTAACGCAGTCCATCATTCGTTGTTATTTTGGTACCACACTTTTCTAGCAACGATAATTGTAAATCATAGGGTAATGTGTATTTTCGTTGTATTGTTCTGTGAGGTAAACAAATGTGTCTACATTAACATGATGGGTAATTGGTCGCACATCAACTGTCTAATTTCTATTTAACTGAATGATGTGTCTGTGATGGTTATTAACCTGAAACTTATTTACATAATGTGACTATAGTTTTATACCACACCTCTTTGTTTGCATGTTTACCATCTTAAGCCTGGTTTACACGGTGCGAGCTACTGACTTCCCAGTAAGTCATTAGTAAAGGAGGGTCTACACTAGTTGTTTCCACTCTTTCTCAGGATTTGACCCCAATTTTTTTTGTATTTGAGAGCATCGTGACTCCTACAAGCGTTCATATCCTAGTTTTAGTCGATTTTCCTTGAATCTTACTACCCGTCCGGGATATCCGCATATAATTACACTTGAGTGGTGGGTACAGTTTTGAGAAAATGTACCTCTACTTGCATGGAGAGAGAGAGAAGGGATAAATCGTTTACAAAAAACCACTCCCAGTAACACCGATTGTAGTTTGACACGTGACCTCATCACAGACAAACTAAACGAGCGTGACTCTAAGCCCGCGTGTTTAATCTAATTATTACAAATCGATGTAATCTAATGACTATTTGAATGCTACTAAGATGTCTCAAAAGAGAATCAACTCCCTCGGTAGGTTATGTTGTAAGTCACTGTGGTCCAACTGGTGGCCCGCGGGACAAGTGCGGCCCGCGCTCATTGACGATATCCCCCTCACACTACCCTGGAGGATTAAAGGGAAACCCCCGGTGGCTGATGTGAAATAGCTAATGGTTCAAGTACAAATACTGCCATGATTGTATTTTATTATACATTTATTTGATAAAAAAAATTATATGTACACTATAAATATATGTTTATAAATGATAATATTTAGAACAGCGTCTTACTACCCGTTTGGGCTATACTTTTAAGTAATAATTACAATAATGGATTAGGAATTGGGTAGGTTGAATATAGAGAAAGTGAACTCGTATTTACGTGGAGGGAAAGTGGAAAATCATTTAGGAAATATCACCCCAGTTCACCCTAGTGAGATTCGAACCTTGATCTCCCCGTCTTCGGTGGTCTAGCTAAACATGAAACTAGTGCGTTAACTAACTACGCCACCGAGGCGGGTTATTTTTAAATGCTAAATTGTTTCGTGAAAGTGTGTGTTTGTGCATATTTTTGGGAAATTAATGAATTTTTTTTTTTTGCAGTAAAATTTGAAAGATTCTTCCAACAAAAATGTAATCTATATTTAAGTAAGTATAACGAATAATTGCTTATCAAGTGTTGTCACTAAGCCTATATTAAATTACTGGTATTACTAAATATATCTTCGGCCCACTGTGCCAACTGATACTCATATTTGGCTCTTGGATGAAAAACGTTGGACCAGCCTGTTGTAAATTATGGAATCAGCTACGCTCACCCAAACACTAGACTGCTACAGCAAACCAGTCATCAAACAACTGTCAGAGTTGAATAACCAAATGGAATCCAAGCAGTGACCAAGACTTTTTATAATTATAACCGCTTATGTTTGAATCTTGCATATTCCTACGATAATTATAATCTCTTTAAAAAGTAAATACCCACCCCAAACGGGTATCGACCCCTAGGTTGGTGTTTAAACTGTCATGTTTAGACGGCACTAAACATTATTGGTGTGTCGACTTGGCAACAACGCCACGCTAAATAAGGGATGTACATGACGCATGTTCTGATTTGTATGGAGATTTTAGCGTTCAAATATTTTGGCGCCAATATTTAAGTGGCACGCCAGTAGTACGCACACACTCGTATCGCATGTGTAAATCTCGAGTGTTGTGTCAATATAAATTACATTCGCCATAGGAGTTGTGGTAACTGACAGCGAGCAGTAGATGTAAATAAAACATACGTTACTGCGCACAGCACAGACTTTCTCCCGCTTTTATCTTAAGGTGCGGCCACGCGAGTAATTTTATAGTTTTTATAGCATTGCATATTTTTTGTCCAAAATAAATCAAATATTTCTTCAGTAGCAACATAGAGTTTAGCTTTCTGCACATGCTCAGATCAACAGATCTTGAATATCTGTCAAGGGTGTTCTGAAATATTGTCAAAACTTTCTAAATAAAGAGAAAAAGTGTTGACAAAATTCTGAGACACCCTTGACAGATATTCAAGATCTGTTGATCTGAGCATGTGCAGAAAACTAAACTCTATGTTGCTACTGAAGAAATGTTTGATTTATTTTGGACAAAAAATATGCAATGCTATAAAAACTATAAAATTACTTGCGCTCCCTTCGGCCACACCTTAAAAGAAATAATTATAAAAACTCATAAGATTTGTGAAACTAAATAATATAAGTATATATTGTTGTAGAAACACTACACCAAAGATCATAAATGACATAATACACACTGTTACTTATTCTATGGCTTTTTTTAAATAATAATGTTCATATTCATTTGGTAAGTAATAATAATTATCAAATTAAATCTTCTTTGTTATTCTTTAATTCCCTTCTTTGAACTGGTGGTCTAGGGGTAAGGTGTCGGACTTCTGGGCTGGGGTCCGGGGTTCAATCCTCGGTCCCAGTACAGATTTATCTGATTACCAAACCCTTCCTTCACCTCTGACAAGACGTGTATTAATCACAACTTGTGAATGTGGGGAATGCCAGGCCTCCACCGTGGTTCGGATCCCACGTTAAACTGTAGGTCCTCCAGTTCATCTCACCATTACATTCTTCTACCATTACACATTAGTGTAAGTGCGTACAACCCGGACGGTTAGTAAGACGCGGTGCTAATAATAATAATAATAATAATAATAATAATAATAATAATAATAATAATAATAATAATAATAATATTCCCTTCTCCTTATTTGAGCCTTAGTCTTCTATGACGACATGTTTCGGTATTATATGTTACATCATCTTCAGGACTTATTTATAATGACCATGATTTATTTTAAATACATTTTATCGGAAGGTTACTAAACATTGACTTATTGTTCAGAAATTATTGGGTTTATAAAAGGATATTTCAAATGAAAGATTTTTATCTCAAATTGTTACGGAGAAATTATGAAAATTGGGAAATTTCCCCCGTGTAAATTACCCTCAAATTCATTTTCATGATAAAATAAGACTTGCCATCTTGTTTGTAGTGAAAAACAATGTCTAGGTATAAAATTTAATCAAAATCGTTAACAATAATTTAGATAAAATCCATTTTTTCTCTTTTTGCTCGTAAGTAAACTACCCTTAATGTTAGGGTTAGATATCTAAATCCAAAAACTCCTCGCGGGGGCCTTATAAAAACCCTAGACACCAAGTTTTAGCACAATCGGTAAAATAATTTCAGTTTCAGCCCGAGGTACAGACACACAGACAGACGGCACTGTGAAAGCCACTTATTTGGTTTCATGGGGTCGAAATTTCGCGCCTGATATTTTTTTTAACGATCACAATACTTTCTGCCCGAGGTGTCGAGAGAACGTAAAAACGATTAAAAGAAAAACATAATTTTTTAAAAAAATTTGCTTGTTGTGAAAGTTTTGACTACTAAACGTGACAACTGATCAACATTTGGCCTTGCAGACCATTTGGTTTGGCAAATGGATACATGAGAGTAGATCTCTGTAACTTCTGTTAACTGTCAGTTATCACCACCACTCCTATGGCGGGTGGACTATACCAATAATTATGACTTCAGCCACGTTCAACTTCAACTCTACTGAATCGCAGAGTAAATATTTGCCCTATCTTCAACAATTAATGTAAACCTTTACGTACGTGACATTGTATTGGCTGTTGTCGTAGATAAAATATGAGTGTCGCTATTTTGACCTTCTAGCTGGGCAGACAGACACTGGGCTCTTCTATTTTAACCTTCTAGCTGGGCAGACAGAGACTGGGCTCTTCTATTTTAACCTTCTAGCTGGGCAGACAGACACTGGGCTCTTCTATTTTAACCTTCTAGCTGGGCAGACAGAGACTGGGCTCTTTCTATTTTAACCTTCTAGCTGGGCAGACAGACACTGGGCTCTTCTATTTTAACCTTCTAGCTGGGCAGACAGACACTGGGCTCTTCTGTACTGACCCTTGCTTTTCACACGGGGTACTCACTCACCGCATAGTTTTTTAGTATTTTGGTAGCCCCACGTCTTACTACCCATTCGGCTTATCCGCTTATGTACTAATTACACTAATGGTTTTAAGGATTAGGGAGGTTATATTTGGAGGAAGTGTACCTGCTTTAGTATGCAGGGAGAGTGAAAAACTATTTTGAAAAAAAAACCACTCTCAATGCACCTGACCGAGATTCGAACCTCAATCTTCCCATCATCGGCAGTCTAGTCCAACACGAGAGTAGCGCGTTAAACCATGCGGCCCCCTAAGCGGGTTCTTCTAATTGTTTTTTTTTTAGCATCACGTCTTACTACCCGTTCGGGTTAGACACTTAAGTACTAATTACTCTAATGGATTAGTAATTTGGAAGGTTGAATTTAGAGGAAGTGAACCCGCGTTTGCGTGGAAGGAGAGCGTAAAACTATGTAGGAAAAAAAAACAGTTCACCCGACTGAGATTCAAACCTCGATCTCCCCATCCTCGGCAGTCTAGCTCAATACGAAACTAGCGCGTTAGCTAACTACGCCACCGAGGCGGGTTTTCTAATAGTTATTATTATTATTATTATTATTATTAGCACCGCGTCTTACTACCCGTTCGGGTTATACGCACTTACGCTAATGTGTAATGGTAGAATGATTGTGAGATGAAATGGAGGACCTACAGTTTAACGTGGAATCCGAACCANAGAATGATTGTGAGATGAAATGGAGGACCTACAGTTTAACGTGGAATCCGAACCACGGTGGAGGCCTGGCATTCCTCACATTCACAAGACGTCTTGTCAGAGGTGAAGGAAGGGTTTGGTAGTCAGATAAATCTTTGCCGGGACCGAGGATCGAACCCCGGCCGCCAGCATAGAAGTCTGACACCTTACCCCTAGACCACCAGGTCACCTTCTAATAGTTGAAGGCATCATTGTTGTTTTTAAGAGTGAAAAATGTCTGAAGAACGTAGAGTTCTTATTCATAAGGTAATAAGATGTTTTACTTGTTATTTTGTGGTGAACTAACTATCAAATATTGTACATGAGGGGGCTAGGAATAGAACAAAGCGAGTGTGGACAAGGGCATGGCTGCGTAAGAGTTCTATGAGCACTACCAACTGTAACGGAAGAGGCGTGTGATCACCATCCACGCGAATTTAAACTGTTTTGAACTGTTTGAATTTAATAGCGCCAACCATTCGACGCGCAGACACAAGAATCCCTGAAGTTGTACCAGAAAAGTTAACTTAGAAATAACACCGGATTTCCTTGCCTCAACAACAAACTTTAGAAGTCAGTCAATCTGTATCCCTGTTTCGAAATGGCCAGTGACAAAAATATTTGAAGCGGCTGGCCAACTATTACCGTGTGAACCAGGCTTCGTGAGTGACGTCACAAAGGGGGGCGGTCCTCAACTAAAGCGCCGACAAGTGTCGAACCTAAGACCAGGGACAAAATACTTCGGTGGCCGCGTGGTCTAACGCGCTACTCTCGCAATAGACTATTATTATTGATTCGCCCTAAGCTGAGACCTGATGTAAGCGAAGCCAAGTGGAGGTCTATGATCTGTTTTGCTACTGAACGGACCTCAATAGTATTCTTTCACCAAATAGTCCCTCCTTTGTTTTGTATTAAGCTTGTTTTAAAATAACATTAGAAAATTATTATAACTAAAATTTTCCCTTCATTTGATTGAGAAATGATACTTTAAGCTTTGCAAGTGCTGTTCGAATACCAACAAACTCCTGACTCGGCGTTGAGGAACCCCATGGTACAGTCCTTGTCACATGTTAACATCAAGTCAGCAACCGGTCACGTAAGTTCATCTTGGCAACCTTTAGTGACAGTTGTGAGTGTTGAGTGTTTCACATCTACAGTAGCCCCATGGCTTCTTTGGTGCTGACTGACAGCTCACAGCTGACAGCTGACAGTCAATATTTAGGTATATACCTAAATTTTGACTGTTATAAGTGACAGCTGCTAAATACATGTTTTATCAGATCATATGGTGCGGCGTAGGTATACATAATTTGATGTGGTAACTTTTCAAAGCCGTCAGCTGTCAGTCAGCACCAAATAAGTCATGGGGCTACTGTATTTATGGTGTTTGCAGAGTCTGGTCCGAGTTTTGTTAAATATAAGCCAGTAAATTTAAAAGCATTACAATATACATACAAAAAAATTCGTAGTTACCTACTTTGCTATGGTACTGACTATACATGATCGCACCTGTTTAAAAATAGTGCACTCGTGTTTCAACAATCGTGTAGGTCCTTCGCGTAGTGATATGGGAATGTTTGTCTACTTCTAGTGGTGACCTGGCGGTCTAGGGGTAAGGTGTCAGACTTTCTGTGCTGGGGGTCCGGGGTTCAATCCTCGGTCCCGGCAAAGATTTATCTGATTACCAAACCCTTCCTTCACCTCTGACAATACGTCTTGTGAATTGTGAGGATTGCCAGGCCTCCACCGTGGTTCGGATTCCACGTTAAACTGCAGGTCCTTCATTTCATCTCAAAATCATCCCTACCATTACACATTAGCGTAAGTGTGTATAACCCGAACGGGTAGTAAGACGCGGTGTTAATAATAATAATAATAATAATAATACTTCTGGTCTCAGGTTAGGATGAACCAATAATAAACTGCCTATGGTGGGGAGTTAGAGGTTCAAATCTCGGTCGGCTGGTTTATCCAAAATGGTTTTCGACTCTCCCTCCATTCAAATGCGGATACACTTCCTCTAAATACAAACTAACGTAATTAGTACATGAGCGTGTAAGCCGAACGGGTAATAAAACGCGTTGATGAAGAAAATAGAACGAGTAAGTGCTATCTATCCAAGTGGAGGAAGGGGAATGGAAAAAGAAGAGTGTAATGTATATCTCAAGGCTAGAAATGAGTGGCAGTGACGGTTGTGGTTCACATTCCATGACCAATGCTCGTGGCCTTCAAGGCCCTGTTCGATCAGGAGGGCCTTGCTTCGATTGCACGGTTCGAATCCCTCAGGTAGTCGAGTGGTTAGGTCAACATTCCCTTGCATTGGAGCGAGACAAGTGTCAAGGGAGCTATTGGTCGTGGAACTGCTGGTGTTACTCTAGTACTGCTGGCGTTAATATAGTACCACTGGTGTTACTTTAGTACTGCTGGCGTTAATATAGTACCACTGGTGTTACTCTAGTACTGCTGGCGTTAATATAGTACCCTTGTGTTAATATAGTACCACTGGCGTTAATATAGTACCACTGGTGTTACTCTAGTACTGCTGGCGTTAATATAGTACCACTGGTGTTACTCTAGTACTGCTGGTGTTACTCTAGTACTGCTGGTGTTAATACAGTACCACTGGTGTTACTCTAGTACTGCTGGCG